>BGPR01011323.1:0-40627 GCA_013235015.1 Araneus ventricosus
GAAGGCTTCATTTATCACACAGTCAATCATAGTATAAACTTTGTGGATCCAGAAACAGGAGCTCACACAAACTCCATTAAAGGAACGTGGAGTGCCATAAAAAGAAATCAAATTTGGTCAAGCACAAGCGAGTACTCCTGTTTCTTCACAGAAAGCTGATAATGGGCATTTTTTCAAATATCTCCCAAAAGACTGGGTGAATTTCTCTCGAACTTCGAACATATAAAGAATAGGTTTTAACTCATAATTCTCATCAAAGAGTCATTCAGAGAAACGTCCAGAAATTAATGAACTCGAAGAGGGATTTTGGCTCACCCTGCATCACAGGAAGCTGATAATGGTATGCAACTTCCATTAATTCTTTTATGTCATGTGCATAATTTTTAGAATCATTTTCGTAAAAATAGCACAAATATTTAGCAAGATATAAGGGTTTCTTTAAAAAATCACATATTTTTCAGCATGTTTTTTGCTTATAACTTACAGTCTTCCTTGGAAATGTATGACACTTACAGAGTAAGTAGCAATTTATTAAAGGAGTATAGTTTTGAAATTTCATGTAAATACACTGAACAGCAAATAGCCTTTGTAGTAAATAATTTTTTACTGTGTATGCGCGGCAGGAAGAGTAATTTTTCTTTCACAAATTCAGAGTTCTATATCTAGCGCAAATGTTATAAAAATTTCAGTTTAATATCGTTAATATTCATAAAGATATCTGCACTGTTTCCCGCGCTGTTTTATTTTTAATGTCATTTGCCGCGTCCAGATGGCGTTTGCGACCCTATGTTCTATGGGAATTTTTCATCCTCTTGATGCCTACTATAACCCCTCTGAATTTGTCAGTCGAATTCGGCAACACCCTGTATATTCAGAAACTATTATTTTGATTAGATTTAACAAAGATATTAAGGAATTATGACAAGCACATTGGGAAGAAATCGGTAGTCTTTGATTACTTCTATTATTCAAGATTCCTCGAAATAAGGATGGGAAAATTAAAATGAGTTTCAAAACATTTAACAAAGGTGATTTGAACGAATAATATATATATATATATACATTTGTGCGGCGGTAAGTCATTAACTAAGTCACAAAAGATAAGAAAAAAATTTTAGAATGATAATCAATTGGAAAGAAACTTATTTTTTAACATAATCTCCACCAGTTTTTATGCACTTATCCCATCGTTTTGTCAGCGCCCTAATTCCAACTGCATAAAATTCTTTGAGTTGCTGTCTCATCCACAGTAGGATTTCTTGTTGATCTTCGTCATCATCTGCAAAGTGTTTGGTTCTAAGATGTTGTTATAGTTGACCAAATAGGCCTTTCTGTGGCAAAATCATTTCAAGGCTGCGTATCAGAATGAAAGAATTGCATAATGCACTGAATATTGCCGGGACTTCACTTTTCATACAATGACGCAATACTTCTCTGTCTGAAATAATGCAAGAAAGCCACAAATTCTATACAAAACATACATAAATGTTTACTATATTTTTATTTCAGTCCCATTTTGTAAAAATTTGTAACATTTATTGTTGTTTCATTAATTGTTACATAAAAAAATTACTCAAAATAACTATTATATTAGTAAAAAAATTTGAACATTGCAATTCTTTATTTCCGAAATAAGAGCCAGTGAAGGTTTTTCAAGGTGATTTTTGCATTTAGTGTGTTAGTTTTATGCAAAATTGCATTATTCACTTCAATAGCAATTTACACAGTGTAATTCCATGCGATAAGCATTTTAAAATGCTTCAGCAATTGCACAAAAATGAAGCGAAAAATAATTATTTTTGATACAAATGTGAAAATAAATTTTTAAAATGTTATTCGTTCAAATTGTCTTTGCTAAATGTTTTGAAACTGATTTTAATTTACCATTCTTATTTCGAGGAATGTTGACTAATAGGAGTTTCCAAAGACTACCGATTTCTTTCCAATGTACTTGTCATAATTCCTTAATATCTTTATTAAATCTAATCAAAATCATAGTTTCTGAATAAATGCAGACGTAAATATTCCATTTATCCATACCAAACATTTAACATGGAGTCATTTACATTGGTTTTCAATCGAAATGACTCGTTCCAATTACGACGCTTGCTTTTCAGATTCCAGAGCGAAACCCCTATGCTTTCATTTATGTTTATTACCAAGTCCAGAATATTGTCTCTATTGATTCGTCTTAAAAAGAAGCAACTTATGAAAAACAGAAGATGTATTGTTCCTATACGCATAAAATTTTATATAAGTATTTTTGCATTATTAAAAGTGGTGAAGGATTTTTTGAAAATGATATTCTTAATGTCCAGTTATGCAAAGCGATTTGTCTTGAAAGCTATTTTTTCCTGCTTATTAAGCTATGAAAGGTACTTAATTTTTTACCAAAACAAAATACAGAGAGAGACCAAAATTCAGCATATAGTTCAGGAAATCATAAAAACAAAAATTGGATTGTGAAATATGTTTCTGACTAAGCATTCCATGCACGGGGGGTGGGGGGTGGCATGGAACAAAAATTTAATGCTAAAAAACCTGACAGGCGGTGCTATAAAGTGCAATCAAGCATGAAATATGCAAAATAACCTGTTATTTTTAATACTAAATATACCCAACAATTCAATGGTATATTTACTCTTTTTACAACACTTTTAGATGATCCATTTCCACTCATTCGTTCTCAAATTCTTTTTGCAAATGACGATGCTAAATAGTTTCCCCTAGAAAACTGTATTTTCCTTGTAAATTCCCATGACAGTAAGTCTAGAATAATTGCGCTGTTTTCAATTGATGGAATGTTCATTTATTGTGTGCAATGTAGTTTCCTTTATTTTAAAACATCATTGTGTAACATGACAGTTTAATAAAATATAACAAAACTTCAGTTTACTTAATTAAATTTTACTTCATAGAAGATAATTAAATTACTCATCTCTAATGTGATAATCGTCCTCATTTAGGGAGAACAGTCCTTCTTTTGTAAGTTCCGTCCTCTCTCGAAAAGTGACCTTCTCTTTGTCCTTCTTATCGATATTTGAAATTAGAAGAATGAATGTAGTTTTAAATTCAGAAAATTTATCCAATGCGAAAATAAACACGTTGAAATTGATAAAAGATAGGTGGAAATATTCAGCTATTAAAGAATGAATATATTCCATGTGATTTTTTTTTATTCCTCTTCAATTTACGTTGTGCTGACATGGAACTAATGCAGCAGCTGAAAGGTTTTATTTCAATTGCTAATGATTGTTGGACCTTTGAAAAATCAATACTGAATGTTGATACTTTAGCTGCAACTCTTGCCGTAAAATTAAATATAAAGGATGGATATTTCTTGTTCATATATTTCCCGTACAGTAGTAATATAATACATTGAAAAAATATTCATTCAATGTAAAAGTACTCATTTAAATAATAATTAATGGGAATATGAGCATAATTACAATTTTCAGTGTAGCAAATGTTTTTGCTATTCATTTATCATACTATACTGCATTTTATATTTCTTTTGCAAAGAACAAAATTTTTCTTTTATTGGTGAAGCTAAAGTTTTTGGTACCCAGCCATTCCTCCCCACTTAGAATCGGCAACTTTTTGTCGCCAAGATCAACATGGCTTCGCGATGTAAGAACATTTGTTTCGGGAGCACAGTGAGCATTTTATTTTTCCCTTGCGAAAGGGCAAATTTTTTAAAGCAGCGGATTCGCTTTCACAAAGACGGAAAACTAGTAGCAACGCTTTTTTATTGAATTGGAGGAATAGAACCAAAATGAGTTCTTATCTCAAAACCCTTCAAAGTGAACAGGAGCGAAGAACTTCGCCTTTTCATTGAGAAATGAAACATACAGAAGAATTTTAGTCTATTATTCCTATTTTTTCTTTGATTGTTTCTCTTTGAGAGCGTGGAGGGTAAACCTCCTTGATCATATCCATCAAATATGTCATTCGGGACTCCGCAGTAGAATATTTATGTCTCCACATATACGCAGCCAGATAAGATCCAAATTGCCCCTTTGAATGGTTTGTACTTTGATTTCTTTTTATGGCACTAAACGTTCCTTCAATGGAGTTTGTGTGAGCTTCTGTTTCTGGATCCACAAAGTACATACTATGGTTGACTCTAAGATGAACGAAGCCTTCGTGAGATAGACAATTTTACGACGCCCAACAATCTGACATAACTGCAGTTCCAAGGAAAATATAGTTTCTATTACTGAGAATAAAACTTCGCTAGTGCCATTTTCCAATAACCGCAAAGAAACAATTATTAGTTCCTCTCTCCACTTCACCAAATACCCATCTTCTGACCACTCTTTTCCTGTGATTATATTTACGTTTTTCAAATTTACTCTCATCGATTTCCACAACATCACCAGTTCCTCGAATTCTACCTGTCCGCCAGATCAAGATGTCCTGAACACCTATCTACAAAAACTTGCTCAATCTGCAGCAGTTGGAGCTGTGACATCCAGTTAATTAAAAATTAATTTTGTTTCATTTCAACACGCCAATAAATAATAAGAAGAAGGATTGTTAGTATCGGCAGATGACTTCTCTCAAACCAAAAACCTGCTATGACATTTCTTTTCACGAAGTGGGTATTGTGTCCTTAACGCGGCAGACGCACGTAAATTTATCACAAGCATCTGCCCTTGGTGCTAGAACGTATGGATGCATAATCCTCGATAATTTTAATAACAAATATTTTTGTATATATTATAATATATCTGTTCTAAATAAGTGTGATTTCAATCACAATTTTATTTTTCAAATTCTTATTAAATGTATGTAAAGTGTACTGAAAAAAAATTAAATGAAAAATTATCATTTGTGTTTATTACACTTTCTGGAAAATGTTGTGGTTTTTGTTCTATAAACTGTCAATAGATGGCGTCTGTACCGAAAACTACTCTAAAAAATTTCCTATCATTTTCCTATCAATTTTCACAATTCCTATCATTTTCCGTTCCGATCGCAGTTAACTAAGCTTCCCTGTGAAAATTTGTTTCGAACGATTATTGCGATTTTCTATAGTTATACAAGAGCTGTAATCATTTGAAAACGCATATCACAACAAAAATTTTGAATCACAGCGTCACAGGAAATGCCAATGAAACTGCGATAGGGGAGAACCGTGACCACAAGAAGAAGCATCTTTCTAAGCACCAATATGGGCTTCTATGGCGCCATCTATTGACAGAAGATAGAACTAAACACCTAAAACTTCAGAAAAGTATATTAAAAAGGAATGATTTTTTTAAAAATTTTGAAACACTTTATGCCGATTTAATTACCAATGATTGAATCGCACCTTTTTTTACAGTAGTATACATCACTGGTATTTGTGATTTTTTCATATTGCATAGTACATAATAGTTTATCAAATATTAGTCATCCCTATTAGTACAATTGACTGTTTCCACTTCGGGCATTGGTATTCGATATCTATCAAACCTTTTTCTATACACCACTGTAAAATAACTTTCTGTCAGCTGCCTGAAGTTTGTAGTACGTTGAAACACATACAAAGTTACCGGGAATCACATTCTGTAATCGGCAAGAATTACATCTCCATGAAGAATTCGAGGCCATATTTTATAACGTCGTCACTCGAAATAAATCCACTATACAATCGGTTAACATTCAAAACGTAGAATTCCAAACGAAGTTTTATTCAAATTCGAAGAAATCGAACAATGAAATAGTAAATATCACTTACCTGACCAATAAAGTCGAAGCGCTGAAGCGCGAAACAAAAATATAACGATTCCTATGCGAACCAGACACGAATTGGAAGATTCCTGCGCATCCAAAGCAAATGTTCTGACGTCGTCAATCCGTCTTCTGCTTGGCAGAAAGGAATTGGAGAGCCAAAGTGGAGAGAAACGGCTGTGTAGCATAAACTTTAGGTTAACCCTTTTATTTACAGTATTTTTTTCAATTTATTTGCGTTATCCTTTTCATTGTAATAAAGTTGGTCACCTTATTTGTGTCGTATTAGAGCAATATCTTTTCTTAAACTGTCATGTTATACAATGATGTTTTGTAATAAAGGAATCTGCATTGCACGCGATAAATGAACATTCTATCAATTGAAAACAGCGCTATTATTCTAGACTTGACAACAGTATGCGACTGATTTGAAAGACTGACAATTTTTTTTTCGAAATAATTTAGTAACTATTACTTGCACATATCTGCCTTAGAATCGTTCGCATCTGCATTCATTTTCCAAATATAGGTTTTATATGTACATAGACGTATTTTAGTAAAGAGTACCAGTATTTTATTATAGAACTTTATTATATAAAATTTTTTAGCTTAGCACATTTGCGAGTTTATCTAAGCTTATGGCCTTTATTTAAAGCTTGGAATCTTTTATCCAGGCTGGTTTTGGAAATTAGAGTTAGTTATCATTTGAAGAATCCTGGGAAACATGATGAGATTCCATTTTTTTCCCCAGCTTTGTAGGTTTCAGCGCCATCTGACGAAGTTTCATTAAATGTATTTGGAAACTATTAGTACGGTAATATTTCTCAGGATTATACATTTCAAAACTTGAACCGGTGAAAACGATATTAAAATCAGAGAAAAAACTGTTCGGCAAGTAAATTAGTATCATAGAAAAGATTTTTTTGGTACAGAAATAAATTTTGTGATATGTGGATTCCTGAGGTTAGGCTATCCTATGCTTTGATAAACGATCACAGCGCCACTAGATGGACAAGATAGCTAAACAGAAGGCGTAAAAATATTTTAATTGATCGAAAAGTTTTTAGCAACACATCTGTAAAATATCTTCCGATTTGGTATAAAATGTACAACATTGTTTTGTTTCACAATCCTTCTGAAAACTGTAGTCTTCTGCAATAATTCTGCTTTTTCGTGCATTTTTTCGAAGGTGATGAACCATCCTACTTTAAGAAGACAGTCCTTTTTGAAAGTTTGTCTTGCATGCCTTTACAATGCATTTATCGTAATATAGTGCATTCTGTATTATTTTTGAAATGAATAAAATATTATTTTTATTTACGATGTTTTTTCTTCAATTTATTTGTGTCCTCCTTTGCATTGCCAAAAGATTGGTCAACTTAATAACAAACCCATTTTGAAATGTCATGTGAATTTCCTTCCACTGTCATAAAAATTTTAGTAAAATCCATGTCACTCACATTAATTGTATTTTCAATATGACTGTTTATCTTTTTTTTTGTCTTTTGTCATTTATTCATTTTATTTCCAATTCTGGTGTTTGCCATATGTTTGTCTTCTGTGATTAAAGCAGCAATTGATATTGAGCAAGATTTCCTAGCACTTGTACTCATGTACACAACCAATCTTTGTCGTCCTCGTCTTATGATTTCTAGCTGGGATTATTGGTTGGCGAGTCTGAAAAATATTAAGGACAACAAACCAAAACTTTGTTAGTGAAGTTTTAACGGGTTAATCATGAACCAGCTTCGATAGCTTTGCGAAATTTTCGATAGTAAAATGATATGAAAACTGGAAAACTTATAGAGCTAATAAACCTAACAAAGCGATTTGAAAAAACTGGCCATATGCAGGATCGTGAGCATGGTAAAAGCGACATCTAACTAAATTCCTTTCTTATCTTGTGACCATCGTTGGCTTTGTGACTCTTTTGTTTGTTTCGTGTGGTGGAGGTCATGTCGAAGACATGTTCTTGTCATAAAAATCGATTTGATTTGATAAATTCGATTTGAAAAAACTGGCATTATGCAGGATCGTGCGCAGGCTAGAAGCCACATCTAGCTAAATTCCTTTGTTATTTTGTGACCATCGATGGATGTGTGACTCGTCTGCTTGTTTCATGTGGTGGAGGTCAAGTCGTAAACGTGTTCTTGTCATAAAAATATTAATAAAGTCTACCTATTGCTACCTATATTTCGCTTCTATCAACACCAATTACCGGTAAAATTTTATACAGTCAAACCCCGTTATAACGAACCCTCAACGGACCGACTCATAAGTTCGTTTTAACCGAGGTTCGCTGTATCCGTATTTGCAAAAAAATGTCCTAACATGCTAAGATACTACTTCTATAATAAACTTTTTAATAACATAATATTTTCATTAGTAATTAGGGACAAATAAAGTATTAAATAATTCGCTTGCCAACGTTAGCCACGGTCACTGCAAAGTTCACAGAGTGACAAACAATTAAGCTAAAATTTCAGAGAAAACACATGATTGCTCCTAGTTCGTCTGAGCAGAAAGTCCCCCCCCCTTCCTTGGTTGACACCAGGCCAGGTGTCCACAGGGGGGAGGAGGGGAGATAGAAACTGTAAAGAGCCTTGCCTATTGTTCCTTTGTCTCACTTATGGGGTTAGCAGCGACTCTAACAAAGGTATAATAGGAGAGGAATGTGGTCTCTGGACCAGAGTATTTCATGCAAAAGAGGTAACTCTTGTAGAAGTTGGGTTGACTTGAGCACAATTACTAAAGAATGTTTCCTTGGACAAATGAAAAGTTTGAAGTTTTAGAAATTTTCAGTTCGCTATAACCGAGTCTCTAGCATTTTCTGTTCGTTGTAAACGTATGAAAATACATTATTAGCATAGGGCTTCAGTTGGGACCATGTAAAAGGTTCGCTGTAACCGAGGGTTCGTTATATTCCGGGTTCGCTATGTCGCGGTTCAACTGTACTAATGTTTTTTCATGCTTTCCCTCTTATGCATAAATTCCGTATGCGGAAAACCTATCTTTACTCCGTTCACAGTTTCTCAATTCAATTGTCTTTCAATTTTTTACTAGGAATATCCATTGCCCACTCCATCAACATATCCATTTGACACTTTTAATAAGAAACTGCTCATTTCATATGAATGGATTAATTGATTAGCTTTAATGATTTAAAATATTTTAGAATAAATGTCTCGATAACTGTGGAAATTTCTCTTCTGTTGGTCCTATTTCTGATTCAGTTTGAACGACTAAATTCCTAATATACCCACGTGTATTTGTTATGACGCGAAGGAATTTGCTTTGTATGTTCTGCATTTCATATCGCTGGTTTTGGCTATACGACTCAAAATCGATGAGTACAACAGAATAGGTCAAATTACATTAGTTGGTTATGTCTTTTAATAGACTACTACAGTATTTAAATACCTTGCACTTTAAAGTGAAAATTAAAAGTGACTTTTGTACCAGCTGTAGTCTACTGTATACTATACATTAATACTCTTTCTTTTAAAGCAACTCAGAAAATACGATACACGTGCTGTTGTTATTTTATTTGATTTATTCAGATTTGTTAAAAAATGCAGTGAGTTAACGCCGGCTGACGTATCTTCTAATGTGCTTTCTTCACTTCAACGAGCTACCCTTCAAATATTCATTTAAATATTTGAACTGAGAGACAACGGGACCAGCGTCATTTTCTGGGAAAATAGGCAAACAACTTGCTAATTATAAATTTCGAAGCAATTGAGTTAGACGAAAACAATATAAATAAAACTGATCCTAATAAAGATCAACAGTACCTTCTGGATATTGTCAGAGCAATCCAGACAGCACAATGCGCTCCAAATCTGGCCATAAGAGAACCTGGACCTCTCAGTCACTTCCAATGGCTGACATGTGCAATCAGGGTCTTCAAAATGCTTGTTAACTACGTTATGAAGACATATGCTCCTGTCCGGTTTGCCATTAAAAGATATCCGACCTTCAAGTACGGTCCTAAACATAGAAAAATGGCATTTTATAATTTAAAATAACACAATGAATTTATTTGTTAAACTGTAGAAACCTCCATTTTTCACCTAAACTCTAAAATTTAGGCCTTTTGCGCGAATTCAAAAAGAATTTTTAATGGTATCGCATGGTTTTTAAATATAATTCTTTTCGTCATCAGGCAACTAAAATGAATTGCTTAGACGCTATTAGAAACAAAAATCTGTAGCCTTTAAAACTTTAGACTCTTTGCGCGATTTTAAAATTAAAAATATAATTTTATAAATATTTTTCCTTTGATTAGCATGGTAATACGCAACTTTTGCACCCTATTTGAATTCTATACTCGAAAAATCTATTTTTTTTACCTACCCTAACCAGAAGATTCTGCTCTTCAATTTACACATTCTGGTTATAAGGTCTATATTCCAAGTCCATATCTTGGACGCTGGGAGGGACATGCGCAGCGGATAAACAACTTATTTGTTGGGAACGAGACCATTCGCCAAGAGCACTAACTTAGGTGCTGGCTGATAGTTTAGCTATTATTTATCGTATGTTAAATATTTGCAACTTTTAAATATTTTTTATTGCTTTAATAAACTGTTATTGTGAAAGTATGTTTAATATTTAAAGCCCACATACGGCATTGTGTCTTAGAATTTTGAATTTCTTTTATTTAGCATTAAACTAGTTAAGTGTAGGAGATTTAATGCATTCTTCTGAAACACTTTATTGAACATGTATCTTAACAATTAATATCTGAAGATAGACAAAAGTATGTATCTATGTCGTCTATCTTTCCACGAACCACTGAATCCTGAAACAAGCCGAAAGTACCAAAATATGGGAAATAATCCAAGGAATCAATTTCGACCATTTAAATTCTGACATCACAGTTAGTTAAAAAGTTATTAATTAAAAGTATCAAAATGAATGAAATTTTGTGCTGCCATCTATTGGTAGTTCCTATAACTATCTGTCACATCTGTTGTTCTTGCATCTGGTTTGATAAAAGGTTTTCTTTTTTAGGGAGCTTCCGCGTTTTGGAGTTTTGATTTATAAACATTGGGAGAAAAACGTTTTCCTGCATTTTTTTCTTTCTTTTCTTTGTCGTACGGTGTTCAATTTCCCAACATTTACGTTTGTTGGGGAAAATATTTATTAATTTTATCCGGTTTTTTTTTCCATTATTATTCAAATACCTACAAGAAGAAAATATATGTTTTTGGTGTTTAATTTATCAGTTTGGTGCACTATTAAATCGTTTATCGTTCCTGTTTTCTATTTCGTTTTCTTTTTTCTTTTTCAAAACAAAACATTGTGATAACCTGTTTTAATTTATAAACATTCGAATTATTACGTTTTCATTGAAGCCATACTTTTTTAAGGTAGTAAAAAGACTAGAATTGAAAGTTTTAATCCAACAAAAGAGGATTCAAAACAGATTTGAGTCTGTTGGGGAAGGTTAGTGACAATATTTGTAAGGAAAAAACAGATGCGGGCATATGAAAAAATGCATATCCCGAGAAACGCTGGGTTATTAGCTATAAGGCAATTAAAAATGGAAATTTAAGTTTTTTGGGGAAAGTTAGTGACAATATTTGTAGAAAAAATAAACCGGACGCGAGCATATGAAAATAAAGCAATAAAAAGACTAGATTTGAAAGAATATTTACGTTTGTTGGGGAAAGTAAGTGACAAAATTTGTTGAAAAAAAATACGGAGCCAGGCATATAAAAAAATATGGATTCCGAGGCCTCACGTGACCACAC
Source organism: Araneus ventricosus (assembly GCA_013235015.1). NCBI lineage: Eukaryota > Metazoa > Arthropoda > Arachnida > Araneae > Araneidae > Araneus > Araneus ventricosus. Next base: position 11,478 of record BGPR01011323.1, read on the forward strand.
TTCTTCTCTCCACCAGGGAATGACGCATTATTCCAGATAGCCCGTGCAACGCCGGGCCACACAGCTAGTATTTTTTAATCCTTGTTTTATTAATAACATTTTTTAAATGTTAACATCCAAAATAACTATTAATTTAAACTTCCGCTAGACGCGTGGGATACAGTTTTCTCTTTCATTTTTTAGAACGCCAAACTATAAATTCCATTCTTTGTTTAGAGATCAAACTTTCAGCATCTTGCTCTTGAAATATTCAAGTACAATATCAGAAGGTTATTCAAGCTCGAAATACACACACGCACCTATTTGCGAAACAGAAATTGACAGGTAGGTCATTATTTTTCTTTTATTGTCTCTGTTCTGAAGCATGCATTTTTATTGGCATATTACGCTTCCTGTGAGAGATTATGGTACTTCTTAAATTTAATTTTTAAAATATTTCAAAATATATCACGAATTTCAAAACTAACAAACTACTCGAAATAAAAAAATCCCTTTTCGGCAAGCTTGAAGGCAAAGGCTTTACGTTAATGCTACAAAAGTAATAAAATATTACATATTGATCAATACAGACATAGTCAATGACTTTATTGTTTCTACACATTGCAGTATTTACTCTGTGATTCTGTTTTCATGACATTTAATTTTTTACTATATCAAGGTTTTATCATTCCATTTTTCATTCCAAAAACTTACGATAGATTTTTCGGTCAGTTTATTAGTCAATTTTTTTTATATCTCAACGCATAATCATTCAGCAAGTAATAAACTAATAAGTTCATAAAATAAGTTCATAAAGAAATAAACATCTCAGCAGTGCAAATATCTCCTAGATAACATTAAGCCAGCCTATCTGAAACAGTAACAAAAAATTGACTCTTGACACGAATGGAAAAAAATACTCTAGATTTAAAAATTAATTTATTTAATCTAGGTTACAATATAATTGTGCGAACATTACTTTGGCAAATGGTAAAATCACATGACATGAAACACTTGAATACTATTAAAATGGGCTCATGCAGAGAACTCCCTGGTTACAGAGATAATAGTCACTAAATTCTTAACATATCAAGAGAACAAAAATTATTAAACATTGTGAATGGCAAATTTAATACTGTGTTTAAAGCATAGGATATGAATGCAACCAATTTGAACAGTAAATTTAAATCTCTATCGACGGTTGAAACCAAATACTCAGGCAGAAAAATCCCAAAGTAATTTTAAAGTTAAGGAGATATTTTTCAATATCAAAGAGGATAAAGGGAACTCTTATTTAAATATCTATCGATTTTGGCTATTTTATATTGATTTTATTAAACAAATCATGGTCCCACCATGTTTAGTTAAATATCAAATTAAAGTAATCTGTCAAATTAACTAATTATCAAATTAACTGTTTGATTAATTAAAATTAACTATTTACTTAATTAAAGTTAAATTATTAATTGTTACAAAATCTTCACTAAAACCTTTTTTATCGCTCATACTATTTGCCAGCAATCTTTATCTTATAATTATCTAATAATTATCTCTGTATGTATGCTCCACATCCTCTCCTCAACCACTGGACTGATTTCAATCAAACTTTGCAAACTTTTTATTTAAGAAAAGAGAAAGGTCACCTTCAACTTTTCAAAGCGTAAAAGTTGCTTAAAATTTCACTTAATTAAAAATTAAGCAAGGCTTTTTTCCGAGATATCTTTCATTTCCATAAATTTGTTTCTCTCATTTTAATATTTTTTCAAAATTAATTTTAAACTGAATTCGTAACAATATTCTTGTTGAAGAACAAAAATAATACGAAGAACTGTTTCCTGAAGGAAGAATGTTAAAGAAAATTTTAACTGTAGACGATTAACAATTTATATCGGGACCAACTATTGATTTATTTTCATGCTTTAAATTAATGAATTATTAACTAGTTAATTAATTTATTTCAAAATATTCATTAAAACCTTTATTTTACTTTAGTAATTGTTAACAAAATTTGAAGTACCTATGTAACAAATAATAATGTATGGAGAAAACGGTTGCTTTTAAAAATCGTCTGTTTCAATTGATATTCTCATTTTAATTAAAAACGTTTCAGATCAGAAAAGGAATTTGTGCATTATAATATTTATACAATAGTAATTTTTACATTAAAAATATTAAACATGAAAACATTTTAATCCGGAGCAAAGTCAGGTATATCAATTTGTTTACCGTATAAAAACTGGAAGTGGATGAGGCTGTTGGGAACTCATAACTTCTAAGTAATTCTTGCTGTCAAAAAACTTTCAGTATAAAAGTAGTTTGTTATGATAAGGTGACAATTCCCCTAATTGAAATTTTCTTTCTATCTTCAATCGTAACGGAGTTATAGGGGGAAAGATAAATTTGGGGGAATCGAACATCGCTTTTCAGATCATAACTTCTAAGCAATTGAAACTTTCAAAAAACTTTTAATATGAAAGTTGTTCGTTATGATTATGTGATAATTCCCCTAATTGAAAGTTTCTTTCTATCTTCAATCGTAACAGAGTAATGGAGAAATGATAAATTGGGGGGGGGGGGGGGATTGAATATCGTTTTTTAGCTCATAACTTCTAAGCAATTTTAACTGGCAAAAACTTTTCATATAAAAGTTGTTCGTTCTGATAAGGTGATAATTCGCCTAATTGAATTTTTTTCCCTTTCTTAGTCGTAGAATTGAATTTTTTTTTCTATCTTTAGGCACTTTAGCTTCTAAAAAATTGTAGCTATCAAAAAAGTTTCGATACAAAAGTTGTTTATTATAAAGAGGCAATAATTCGCCTATTTTGAGTTTTCATTCTACTTCAATCGTAAAAGAATCATGGGAAAATGAAATTTTCAGTCCCCCACCATTTCCACCCCCTTTTAGCTGGTTAGCCCATCTACAAACTCGGTCGATATTTTCATCGACCTTACATCATATCTCACGCCGGTTAAAATCTAATCAAACTTACTCTAGTTATGGTGTTCACAATATAACATTGGCATAAGCGTTATATGTATACGTCTCTACTAATAATAAGGAAAAGAACATTTCGCCCTCTATTCTCATAGGGATTAGAGCTACAAAAATGAAAGCCGGTGGAAGAGACTGCAAATGACGAGAGCTTTCCAACAAGGGGTAACATGCATAGGTTATAACGTACTTTAAGTTAGGGGGAGAGGAGGGGAAGGGTGGGAAAATCACTTTTCAGCTCATAGCTTCTAAGCAATTGTAGCTACCGAAAAAGTGTAAATACAAAAATTGTTCGTTATGATAAAGCAATAATTCGCTTGATTTGAATTTTCTTTCTATTTTCAATTGTAAAGGAATTATGGGAAAATAAAATTTTCCACCCCCCACCATTTCCACCCCCTATCAGCTGGATAGCCCATCTACGAACTCGTCAGAGATTTTCACTATCCTTACAACATATCCCATGCTGGTTAAATTTAAATCAAAATTACTCCAGTTATCGTGTTCACAAGATAACATGGGAAAAAGCTTTATACATATATATATATAAACTTTTTAACGAAGGGTGGTTTTGTGTTCTATGTGTCATGATCGGTGAAGATATGCAGAAATTTTCTGAAAGTCGTGTTATGAGAACCATTGCAATAGGTAGACTTCCTATAAGGAATCTACCTAAAAATTGGAAAACTGTTTTTCTAATTTAGAGCTTGCCAAAAAGTTTTTAACTCAGAAAAAAGTAACTTATGTCGCTAAAATTCGTTTAAATAATCGAGAATTACTCAAAGTGTTTTTACTAATTATGAAAAGAGAGAAGTTTAATTCGTCAATATTTGTCTTCCAATCTGAAGCTATGCCTGTGCCATATGAGTCTTTCAGCAGCCAATGCGGTTAAGTAAAAAAAAAAAGACATGAGGAAATTAATGTGTTTTAATACATTAATTAAAAAAATTTTCTGGTTTATCAATTTGATCAGCGAAAGTATATAAAGTCTTCGAGTGAGGCAACGATTAAATCCTTTAATAAATAAAAATAGTATTATTATTTTTTCTATTAAAATTTACAGAAACCAGAATGTATCAAAAAATGGACTGAGCTTCTGAGCGACTCATATTGCAGGAAAAAATAAAAGTGTACAATTATTATGTCCAGTGCACTCTTCATCTTCTATTTATAAAGCTAAAGTTGACGACAGAAAAAAACGTAAACATTTTTGAACCTAAATAACATGGCAAATGGAGGCGTTGATGTTCTAGGTTAGCTACGCCAGAAAAACAGTCTCAAGAAATACTCGTCATTGGATTATAGCTCTTTTTTGCAATTTCTTAAGCATCTCTATTACTAACTCTTTTGGAATTTTCAAACACAATATATCGATAAGGATACAGAACGACTTGATGTCATTGAAAATTTTAGTTCAGAACTTATGCCCCAAATTTAAGACAGCTGCACAACGCCCACCTTCCAGTGGAATTAAAAAAAGAGTGTATCTTTTGTTAGGAATAGACAGTACAGGATCTGAAAATACAGCCAATAGGTACTAAAGGTATATGCAAATACAGGGGAAGTAATTGGGACAAAACTATACAAAAATATTGTTAAAAATGCTATTATTGGGCCTGTGGTGAGCATTTAAAAGAATATGTGTAAAACATTGGGATTTCTGAGAAAATTTTCTTTAGTCTCTATAAAAATATTAAAGATCGTCATTTAAAATTACTTTTGCTCTTTTTTCCATTACAGTGGTACCTCGAGATACGAGTGCCCTGACATACGAGTTATTTGAGATACGACAGCTGTCGAGCAGCGAAGTTTTGTTTTGAAATACGAGCGACATTTGAGATACGAGGAACGGCCAGCTGCGACGCTGCACCCGGCCCACCGAGTTTACTGCGCCTCGTGCATTATCCCACGTATTCCCCCAGTGTGCTTGTTTACCTCGCTGTCGAAGCATCTTTGCTAAGTCTTTCTAGGGCTTTGCGCTTTTTGTGCATTTACATACTTTATCACATTTCTTTCTATAACCATGGGTCCGAAGAAAGTGAGTGGAAATGTCAGTGCTCAGAAAAACATGATGTCTATTGAATTAAAGCGTGAAATCATAGAAAAAAATGAGCAAGGTGTGCAAGTAGCTGACTTGGAGAGGCAGTACGGGCGTAGTACTTCAACGATATGCACTGTGCTTAAACAAAAGGAGTCGATAAAGGGTATAACGCCAGCTAAGGGCGTTACAATAATTTCTGAGCTCCGGAGCTCTCTCCATGAAAAGATGGAGAAACTGCTGATGGTTTGGGTGACGGAGATGCAGCTTAAAGGCGATACCTTAACACAGGGCATCATACGCGAGAAGGCACGAGCAATTTACGGTGATTTGCTGAATCAGACCCCGCGCTCTTCCACGGACGAGGCATTGGAAGACTCGTTTAAAGCCAGTCGAGCCTGGTTTGACAACTTTAGAAAAAGGACCGGCATTCACTCCGTTGTCAGGCATGGTGAGGCAGCAAGTTCGGATGTGAAGGCAGCTGAGGATTATCTCAAAACGTTTTCCGAACTGATAGAAGCCAATGGCTACATCCCCCAGCAAGTCTTCAACTGTGACGAAACAGGGCTCTTCTGGAAGAAGATGCCGAATAGGACTTACATAACGGCAGAAGAGAAGATAATGCCAGGCCACAAACCCATGAAGAATAGACTAACTCTCGCACTGTGTGCCAATGCGAGCGGCGACTGCAAGATAAAGCCTCTGCTTGTATACCATTCGGAAAACCCCAGAGCCTTTAAGTCACATAAGATTTTAAAAGAAAATCTGCAAGTTATGTGGAGGGCAAACCCGAAGGCATGGGTCACTGGGAAGTTGTTTGTGCAGTGGGTAAACCTGGTTTTTGGCCCTTCTGTTAAGAAATATCTACAGGCAAACAACCTACCCATGCAAGCCCTTCTCGTTCTTGACAATCACCCACCGAACCTCGAAGATGACATCCTCGAAGAGTTCAAGTTTATAAAGGTTCTCTATCTACCACCTAACACCACTCTTATCCTGCAGCCCATGGATCAGCAGGTGATTTCTAATTTTAAAAAGCTGTACACTAAGCACCTGTTCCGGCGCTGCTTTGAGGTGACAGAGAACACAAACCTCACCCTTAGAGAGTACTGGAAGGACCACTTTAACATCGTGGTATGTCTCAGAATGATTGATCAGGCCTGGCTGAGTGTTACAGCGAGGACCTTGACCTCTGCATGGAAAAAGCTGTGGCCTGAGTCTGTAGCCGAAAGGACCTTCGAAGGATTCGAACCCCAAGTGCCAGTGGAGGAGGAGATTGTGTCTCTGGGAAAATCCATGGGCCTGGTGATTGATGAGAGAGACGTGAACGAGCTCGTCGAGGAGCACTCTCAGGAACTGACGACCGAGTAAATACAAGAGTTACAGTCGCAGCAGCATTCGGAGGTTTTGCAAGAAATTGGTTTTGAGGAAGAGCCAGAGGTGGAGGATACTATCTCTACAAGTGAGATAAAAGAGATCATGGGAATGTGGGAGAGAGTTTCACAGTTCGTGGAAAAGAAACACCCCGAAAAAGTTGCAACTGGCCGTGTATCGAAGCTATTTAATGACACTTGCCTAACTCATTTCCGCAGCATTCTGCAAGGGAGGAAGAAACAAACCTCCTTGGACATTTTTTTTAATCCGGCGAAAAAGGCAAAGACCAGTGAAGAGAAAAGCAGTGACAAAATTTAAGCATACAGTAGCATTTAAGTTGTGTGTAAGTTACATTTATGTGACCAAAATACAAATACATATGTATGTACACTTTATAAAACCAACTTTTTTTGCTTTACATTCTTTTTTATTATGTTTTTATACAATATTTGTCGTTTATGAATACATTTTTCTTATTCAAAAACACGTAACAAAAACAATTAGTGGTAGCATTTTTGGGGCTGGAACGGATTAACACAATTTCAATTAATTTCAATGGGGAAAATTGCTTTGAGATAGGAGCAAATTGACATACGAGCAAGGTTGCGGAACGAATTAAACTCGTATCTCGAGGTATCACTGTAATTAGATGTTTTTATCTTTAATTAAAGACTAATATATTTTTTCTCAACCAATCTCAAAGAATAAATAGACGAAATGTAAAATATTTCTGAATTTTTTTTTTTTTTGAATTTGAGAACTGGTACTTTCATTTGCTTTTCCCCTGCATACTTGATATCAGTATTTGCTTAGCGTCCATTTATGTTTATGACGTGAGTATATCGTCCCAATCATAGCTTGTGATACATCCAACAAAAAGATTTTACCATATTTTTCTAGATAATTTCATTATTGGAGTAAAAATCAAAATAAGGAGTCTTTTTTTTATATATAAACTTTTCATACTGTGATTATGAAAACAGAGAAAGAGGTAGTTTGGCGAACGATCGCAGCGCACTCCAACGTTGGAACCAGAACGACCCTAATTCCCGCCATTTCGAACAAAACCATCACCAAAAATCGATGTCATTAATTTATATTGAGTTTCATTAGCTATAAGCGAAGTGAAAAGAATTTATATCACTGAATATTTATATTTTAGAATTCTTATTTTGATTAACGTTGCATTCGGAATTCTGAAGATTACATTAGGAACATATAGATGCTGTCCTCTCGAAACTTCTTGGACTTTATTCCGGATTCCTCGATATGAAATAGTTAAGCTTAACACGTGTTTCAAAACTTATATATTATTATACTAGATGCCTTCGGCAACCAGCTTGATCAACGGAAATAAAATTTCAACTGAGTCCCTTATGCATAATGTTATATACATGGTTCCTTTAAAAAGTAATTTTAAACTTCAAATTGCTACAGACATTTAACCCACGTTCTTTTCGTAGCCTGAGGCTCTTGTTCTGTTCCTGGTCTACATTAAATATATATTATTCCATTGCAAAAATGAAAAATATTGTTGTAAATTAGGTTTAGAATATTTTTTTCGAATTTATTAAAATTGGAGAAAAAATGTATGGAAACATAATAAATATCATCGAAAAGATAATTTTTTGTATTTCATATGGTGTGAAAATTATTTTTATGTTATATTATTTTCGTAAGTCATCAAGAAAGAACGCGAAAATTTAACTTAATTTTGAATTAATTAAAATTTCCCAAAACGGCTTTGAGACTCACATTTCCTCCCTCCATAGTATTTTTAGACACACACACACACACATTCTCCTTCATTATTTGTCCAAATATATTATTTTCTGAGTCTTTATTGTTTCATTTTTCCAGTATCATTAAAAATGTTGAATTTTGATTAAAATAAAAGTTTGTTAATTTGCTAAATTTTTAAACCTTTATTTGGAATATAAAGTTTATTCATAAAACACCTTTGTTTTGATCCCAGACCTATTAACCATCATTATTTTCGATATTCCGTGTGTATCAATGCACCCGTCGTATGGGGCAGATTTAGGAAAACAGCGTAATAAATATTTTATTATTTTATTTATGACCAAAACTCGACTGAAATCCTATATTAGATTAACAAATGCATAAATATAGTGTATTAGTCCTAATTATTTCGTTGCTAAAATCATTTTTTAGCTTTCCAAACCAGCGGAAGTAGTCTCCCCTAAACTTTCTCGTATACTCCTAACACATGTGGAGAAAAAGTAAGATAAAAGGCAGTGAAGCGAACAAGCGTCCCTAATGCAGTGGAGAAAAAAAGTTGGTGATCGGAAGCTTGGAGGAGAAAGGCGTGGGTAGAAGCGGAAAGGATCAGCGCAAGTGAATCACGCAATTGCGCAATAATGGCCTCGCGTTATTGTGTGATGAGAAAAGACAAATAGGCGATTTGGACACTTTTTTTTCGACCGATTGAAACGAAAATTGGGAACGGATCTACAAATATTGTTAGAAGGCCTCATACCAATTTTTATTTATAAAAACCGTAGTTTTTACGAGTTATAATGTTTAGAAATATGCGATTATACAGACCGGACGGATTGACCTACATTCCTGATGATAAAACTTTGTACCAAATTTTTTTCAAGTAGCTATTCAAGTTTGTGAGTTATAGTCTTCACATGAACGCGGACAGACAGACTTCCCATAGACGGATTTTGTCCAAAATTTTATATAAACCTACAAATTATGTTTCAAGGTCATATACTAACTTTCATCCCCATAGCTCTAACAGTTTTCAAGTTATCGTGTTCACAGACAGACAGATGTAATTCCAAAATTACGTTTTCGCGGACTCAGGGAGGTCTAAAGAGTGGAGATTCGTCAAATTCTCGAGTTCCAATTTTTTCATGATTACAATACTTTCTCTTTGTATACTTCGTATACGAGAAAGTAAAAACAGTGGATCAATGTGTCCGTGTTCCCCTACCTGTATCAGATAATTTTGATGCAGGATATGGAGTATGAACACACAGTGTTCATTACAATAGTTGTTGCGCCATTACTTTACAGAAGTCGTTTTTTTCCCAATCGCGTCGTGAAGAGTCATCAATCGCTTTTTGTGCCAGTTGCATTTGTAAACCAAGGTCTGTGTTGGTGGGGTTCCGAATTTGACATACTTAAGTAACAAAAGCCTATCACGAACTGTGATGAACATTCCTAGTAATATGTTACACTGTAGATTATACAATGTGTGGTCCACAAGAACGGTGGTCACGCTGAAAGATCTTGATGTTCTCACCGGGAAAATAAATTTGTTAAAGAAATTGATATATTGCGCTGAAATTACATTTTTTAATAATTCTCTTGTCTGATTATTTAAAATTTTTACGAAGTCACGAATTTGCATTTTTTGTTAACTTCGTTTTGCGCCACCAGCATCGCATTTTCTCCATTCTGGACAATATATTTTCGTGAAATCTTTTTTCCATATCGCCATTAATCCCCCTAGAAAATTTGATGGCTACCAACATATAAGTTAAGCAACATATCACTCTGTGTAGTGTCAGTCAAAAAAAACCTATATATAAATTTTGATTTGAAAGGGAAGAACATTTAAAAACTCAGAACATTATGAAAGCTAAAGGGGGAAAAAACTTTCCGTAAGAATAAAAATTCTACTAAAATGTCGGAAGACATGCACAGTTACGTTTGTCACGTGTCTATGACATCACAGGAATTGATTATATAATGTTAATGTTAGAGAAAGCTTTGTGATAGGTTATGTATTATTAAACATTCAAAATTTTCTAGAACATTTAAAAATGCATCATACTGTGAAAGAAATAATGCTTACTTGATACTTGCAAATATATCCGCCAATTTAATTTCGGAACCCATTACGCATTTAATGAGGGGCAATGGGCATGACATCGTAACGCAGCGTGCTGGAATGCACATGCGAGGTTGCGTTTGTTTTGTAAATGTTGCTCGATCATTATACGCCATTTCTATTTGAAAAATTTTACTGTGAATACTCATAAGATCAATCACAAATTTAGTTATCAAATATTAGTAGCAAGAATTTTTTCATGTGCTTCATTTTTTCAGAAAGTGTCTATTTACTTTTAAAATGTATCACATGTTTTTTTTTCCGTTCATATGCCAACTCAATGAATAGGAAAAATATGGCTGCCGGAAATATATTTAGAGCATTATTTTTTTCGAACTTCAGAATAATTCCGAATTACTTCGTACAGATAGAATACATTAAAACATCTGTTCATGAGCATTTCTGAACACGAACAATACGGCTTCCAAGAACAAAATATCGTAAGCATCTCGACTTACGAACACATGAAGTGTAGAAAATCAACACCAATTTAATGTAAAAAATAAAATTTAATGTACAATACGTACATCTGTGATCAATTTAGATCTTCTAAATATATCTTTGCTAATCTTCCCCCAAAAGTGCTACCTAATCTTCCCCCAAAAGTGCTTCCTAATCTTCCCCCAAAAGCTAACCGTTACGCATGCTTAGATACAAGAACATAAGTGAATAAGGGAAGTGATTAGAGACATAAAATACCAGTACCTCGAGGGCAAGACACCAGTACAGTATATGTACCAACCAGAAGGCAGGTGAAAAAAAAATTCGACGGGAGGCTGTCTCTGCGAAACGGATGCTGGGATTGAGGGGCGTAGACTTACTTACCTTACTTAACTATGACTTTCTGTGACTAAAGTTGTTCTATGCGACTAAAGTAGGTCTATGTGACTTTGACCTATGCTCTATGACCTTTCTCTATTAAATGAATTAATCTGAATGAATTAATTAATCTGAAATGAATTAATTATTAATCTGTTAAAATCCAGTTAATATACCGCTCACAACCGATGCATGTACGCGCATCGGTCGCTGTGACGTCATCAAAATTTTTCGTGACTTTCATCACCTTTGCAGCTCGACTGCGACTAAACCGTAATTACAAATTCTAAAATTATTTTTGCAATCTTGAATGTCTACTTTTCTCTGTTAAATGGAACTAAAACCAACTTTCTAAGTTATTTGGTTGTGGAGCTATGAGCGTTTAACGTTCGCACTAAATTCGACGTAATTCAACTATTTTTGAGTAATATTTCGCGTGAACTTCAGATCGATGAATAAATTGTCTTAGTGTGCGTGCGCGAGCATCGGTCGCTGTGACGTCATCAAAATTCTTCGTGATTTTTACCAACTTTGAAGCTCGTCTGTGACTAAACCGTAATTCCAAATTCTAAAATTATTTTTGCAATCTTCAATGACAACCTTTCTCTGTTACATGAAACTGAAACAAACTCAATATGTTATTTGGTTGCGGATCTATAAGCGTTTAAAAATACTACGAAAAGCGTCATAATTTTTTCCTTTCCCGACACACCATTAGACCATTATGGAGAGACGTAAGTCTACATCAGAATTAATTGGTATACAAAATATATTAATACCCTATTATGAGTAACAATCCTCACCATGCTGTTTTCTCACACGTTGTATCAACGCAGCTAAAGCTTAGTTCATTTACATTAATATCTCGCTTTGAAGCAGTTCGATGACTATTTGAGAACGGACCTCGTAATTTTGAACTGTGGGCAGATGAAAAGAGGTACCTCCCTCTCTAGCCCTTCCAGACCGAGCCCTTAAGATCGTGCATGTTAGTCATTAGCTCATATTTCTACTTCTTGGCTACTTGCATGCAGTAAATGCCGGAAGAAATTATTTTTCTTGTTTCCAGAATCTCTATCAATATATTTTTCTCACTAGATGGCAGATACCGTCCATTTATGAGTTGTATGCGGCATTTAATCCATTGGTTATAAAAATAAGTCCGGTCTTAAAGGGCTAGACTTCTCCAACACATAAGCAAGAGGGCGTTTGACCCTCGACATCAGATTTAAGATTCGCTGGACCTACATACTCGGCGGATATTCGAAGAAATCTGGTTTCTAAGCTGGAACTCTCCGACGTCGCAGCCGAGACCTTATCAGTAGACCACCGGGGCCTCACGTTCAATGTAGACCCTTTCATCAATGCAGTATTCATAGCAGTAATGCGATTACCTGTTTAGAAGGTTTCAGGACCTGCAATGATCCAGGCTCGAAACTTTACTACATTAAATACAGGTGTGGTGTCAGATGGGGGATCCGTCCCCCGGGAGTGGATGCCGGGCCCCCCCCCCCCGTCGTGGAAAATTTTGGTACGAGGTATTCAATTGTAGTTGATAAATAAGAATCTGGTGAAAATTTGAGACCAATTTCATTACACTCGTCCCCATACAGCATGTCATGCCCCCTGTCGGGGAGACCGTGTCCCCCCCGTCGTGCAAACTCTAACGACATTCCTAATTAAATATCTAGGAATTATTTATGTCTGGTTTACGTTAAATTTGATGTCGAAGGTCAAACATCTTATCTTTACAATGACGTTGAATTTTGGAGCTGGGGTAAATTGTCTCATATATAGTCCTCATCGTCTATCCATGGTTCAAAATGATAAAAATTGTCCCAATATAATCTTCGTGACCTCCAAATTGGAATTTTAATCTGACTATACTAATCTAAGCTAATCAAGAACAGTAGCATAGGGATACAATGTTAATTGTGATATTTATGAAACACTGATATAGGCCCAAGGTTTCTTTAACCGTCTGGCGTGCCTCAAGTGAGGTCGAACAGATTCTAAGAGGTTACGAAAACTTTAAAAAAATTCTTTTTAGTTTCAGTTTTTTTTAAATATTTTCTAGCATGAATGCTAAAAATATTCAGAAATTCTTTCCATATATTACAACTGTCTTATGTTTGTTTACCGTATCCTCTCAAAAAGTACAAACTTTAATATCCAGCCCTTATATTTTTCAGACGCCTTATACTTAATTATTAACATTACTTGTTAAAATTCCTTAGTATCACCTTTTCGCATTTCTAAATTCCATAAAATTTTATATTTTTGTTTAAATGATAATCGTGTAAATTTTTAACATCTATTGCCACACCGCAGTTTTTTTATTCTGTTAACTTGATACAACTTCATACGTTTATATGGCACACTCTTGTCTGCTTAATGGCTCTTGCGCCATAAAATCCAAAACTCAAATACCGTATGCGTATATGACGTAAATACAGGATCTCTACATGTATGTTAAGTGTGTCCTGGAAATAGCAAGTACCATCTATTACTAACATTGTGCTTTATACCGTTAACACAATATAACTTTAAACTTTTCTCTGATGTCTCTTTCGCAATAATACCCAAAACCTAAATCTCGTATGTTATATAGTTTGCAAATACAAGATATAGAAATGCACCCTAAGTGTCCTCCGATCATTACTACTATTCTGTTATCTTGTTAATTTCATAAAACTTAAATATTTTCTCTGTAGCGGCATAGTCAGTTTACATGATGAACACCGTATATTTCGTTAGGTGTTTTTATGGCTCATGCACCATAAAAATCGGAAAACTAAAATCCCATTTTTTGCATTTTATGCAAATACAGAATCTCTAGACGTATTCTAAGTGTCCTTTGGAAATGTTACTTATCATTTATCCTATCACTCTACTATCTTGATGCAACTTAAGCATTTTCTGTCATGCAGTATAGTCAACTTAATGATTCTTGCACCATAAGCCCCAAAACCAAAATCCCGTATGTTGCACAGATTGTGAAAATAAGTTCCCTAGACACATTCGAAGTACTCCCTGGAAATGTCAATCCCCAAGTTTGAGAAACCCTGATATAGGTCAAGACTTTTGCATTTTACTTATTTGATAAAGAGCTACTTATTTCCTGCAGCAAACAGTTATCCATTATTACGGAACCAACAGGAAAAGCCTGTTAGTGACTTCCCTCAAAAATAGCAGCCCGAATACCTCGCTGACTGATGGCTTGCTATTTCGAGGGCAGGTGAAGGCATTTGCACAACAAACAAACAAGGCTATCTAGATCCAAATTATGCTTCCTGAAACACATTCTGCGCGTTAAACAGCTCGCCTCATCCATCATAGTTGCGGGATGCCACCCACGGACGAAGAGGGGGTGCTTCTTCTGGGAGGTGGGGCAGGGGTGTTCGATGACTTCCGACGGGAAGGTTGGGTGCTAATCAAGAGAACAAAGATGGAATGGAATCAATTTTCCGACCCCCAATTTGTGGACGGGTGCCAGTCACCAGACGTGCTTTTTGATTATCTTCTGCTAGCTGGTGGTGGGGTGGAACTGTCTTAGAATTCATTATCGTCTGTGCTTTGTGGGGCAGATGATAATACCCACAGTTTATAAAAAAAACAATGGTTGATAAAAACAGTATGGGGAAAAAAGGAAATTGTCTTGGATTAGAAATGGGAGGTCTATGGGTGTGGAATGAACATGATTTTCAAATTGCGTGTAACAAGCATCAAGTGGCCTTGAGTTTAAAGTTCTAGATAATTGATTAACGTTTTGAAAAGGGAATTGTTCTTTCAAAAGTGCCCTATACATTTTGAAGTCCAGCTGTAAACAATTGACAACAAGTTTTACAGTCAGGTCATATATACTGTACAGATGAATCCAAAGCAATCAAATGATGTTCTAGAATTTTTACGCAAATATTTTGGAAATACCGAGTCAAAGCATGTGTTTCTTCAAGTAACTAGCAGCAATAAGCGCATTGCGAATGTAGTAAATAAGAAGGCTTTTATTTAATTTATTTTTTAAATAACAGAATAGGTTCTGAAAAACATCTGACGTCAAAAATTCAAGATAATAAACATCAGAATTTCAATAAGGAATGATTTCATTCAAAAATGCCTTTAGTAATACAAAATAATCATAATTCATACAGATGAATTCAAAGCAATCAAATGATGTTCTAGAATTTTTATGCAAATATTTTGCAAATATCGAGTCAAAGCACGTGTTACTTCAAGTAACTAGCAGCAATAAACGCATTGCGAATGTAGTAAATAAGTTGGCTTTTATTTTATTTATTTTTTAAATAGCAGAATAGGCTTTGAAAAAAAATCTTACGTCAAAAGTTCACGATAATAGCCATCAAAATTTCACATAAGGAATGGTTTCATTCAAACATGTCTCTATTAATACGAAATAATCATAATTTATTTCTCATTTTTCTAAATACGATTTAGTTGCATTTTAGAATAGTAGTGTCTTTTGTATTCCAGAATAGTATTATTTTCCTTATATATTAAAAGCTAAGAGGATTCAGTGAAACAAATTTAGACTCCAAGTTCAGACGTTAGACTTAACTAGTGATTGTCCAGGATTAATTCATTTCAAGAGTTTATCTTGCTATCACGAAAGAATTAAAATAAGTGAATAAATAACACTTGATTAGCTTTTGAGGCATTTGAATCTCATCTTCCACGGTTCGCAAATCTCTTGGATATCTAATCATTGTGAAGATAGTTTTACTAGATTGTCTCATAGCATCACGCCAGGCGTGATGCTATAAGACAATCCAATGAGAGAGGACAAGACTAGGTAATGTCACCAAAACATTTTACTGTGCTTTTTTGAAAATTTATATTGATGTAAATTGAGAAAGTTTGACTCTCTAAAACATGGGTACAATTATTTGAAGGCACTTTACCATTTATATGCATATGCTGAAGTATTAGACAATGTCAAGGAAACAATATTTTTACATTTATTAAAAACTAGCTGTTATGCCCCGCGCTGCTCGGGATTAAAATACTTTTATGTCTAATATTTTTAATGAAAAAACTATTTTTGTATAGAAAATTATAATACAGAAATTCCTTCATCGTCTGAAACGTTTTTACTTCGTTCATAAATAATGAAGTATAAGAAGGATTTTGACGAATGTTTTGGGTCAATTAATTAAATAGTTAAATTTTCATTAATAAAAAGCGTCAACATGTACCAGATCAATAGTTGTTCCCGATATAAATTATGAATCGTCTGCTTTTAAACTTTTCTTTAGTATTCTTCCAGAATTTTGTTTATATGTTCTAGCAACAGATCTTCATACGTATTCTTGTTCTTTAACAATAAAAAAATACATTGCTACAAATTGTGAATTTTATACACAATTGGGTTTTTTAAAATTATTGAAATGGGAGCAACAATTTTGAACGCCAATGAAATGTGTGTCACTGAAAAGCTACTTTTTAAACTTTAACATAGTATAAAAATAGTTATTGTAACATAACACTTTCGAAATATATCACAAAAAAAAGGAAAATCTTGCTTAATTTTTAATTTAAAAAATTTAATTAACTTTTGTGCCTTTTAAAGTTGACAGCGATCTTTCACTTCTTTTTCGAATATTTACAGAAATAAAGAGAAATTTGTTCAAAGTCTCACCGTTGTCTAGCAACGAATTATCATTAAATCTGCTTTACTTAAGAATCGTCTGCTGTAATAATTTATTTATTAAGTTTTGAAAAATTAATAAAACTTGAAGGAAACATTTCACAGATATAAAATTGGTGTCATTGAAAAGATAAAATTTTGAACTTTAACATGGCATAAAAATATTTTTGGGGATAATTTTCTCCGAAGTTAATACGGAAAAACGGTTTAGGTTAATTTGTAATTAACTGACTGTTTAATTAACTTTCGGACTTCGAAAAGTTGACAATAATCTTCCTCTTGTCTTATATAATAAGTGTGCAAAGTTTGGTTGAAATTGCTGCAGTAGTTTAGGAGGAGATGTGGAGCATACACAACATACATACCCACATACACAATGGTATTTGTATTGCAAATCATGTATGGATTAATCCTCAGATTTCGAATTGTAAGATTGAAACAGTCGATCGTCAGCATACATACACTATGATCCTTAATTTATCGCTTATTACCGACTGTTCTGACAAATATACAGAGTTTAAGATTAAAATTATCATTATTCTCTAAAATTTTAAGTAAAGGTATTGTGAAAAAAAGTATTTATAAACCCTTTTTCTAATAGCTTTATTAATCGCTTTCTCGAAAAAACCCCACTTATTTAAAAATAAATTTAGCAAATTGCGAAAAAGATTGAAGTAGGTAAGTACTGCATTACAAAATTTATAATTTTAATGAGTAGGAGGCAGCCAAATTTTTCGAATATATTTCAAAATATCGGGTTTAATATTTGGAACTGGTAACCTCAGTTATGACTCCGTGTTTAATAAATTGTTTTTGTTTTTTCAGGTACAATAACTCAGAAGATGCTCTTTCACACACATATATAGCTAGGAAGATTATGGAATATTACAGTACTAGAGAATACTCAGTAAAATATAGACCTAAAACAGCAGAGGCAGAAGTCAACATGACAGAAGCGAATACTGAATTAAAGGGCAGAAGAAAGATGTTCAGTAAATTCAAAGGTAGATTCAAAAGGGTGTTTCAAAAACGCATACAACCTTTGTGGAACACCGCACAGCGGAACTTGCCTAATTCGAAGCTGAAGGGTTCGCAATAAAAAATCGGTTTATCCAAAAATTCGAATTCCGAAAAATAGGGCCACTGACCAACATTTTTAATAAACAATATTTAATTAATTAATCATCAGTAAATAAATTTAATAAGTAAAGGTAAAATAATTATAATTAAAATAATTTAATAATATCAATAAATAAGTAAATAATTTTAATAAGCAAATAATATAGAATACCTTGAATGCAACAGTTGTACGAAGAAGTTTCCAAATGAGCAGTAAAATTCATATCTAATGTGTTCAGTGTTCTTCAGTTCAGTGAATCAAAGAAAAATTTGTAATTACTCTTTGATTGAATACAATGTACAGAACGCCGGAATCAAATAGTCATTTGTAATTACTCTTTGATTGAATACAATGTGCAGAACGCCGGAATCAAAGAGTCATTTTTAATTACTCTTTGATTGAATGTGCAGAACGCCGGAATCAAATAGTTATTTGTAATTACTCTTTGATTGAATACAATGTACAGAACGCCGGAATCAAAGAGTCATTTGTAATGACTCTTTCATTGAATACAATGTACAGAACGCCGCCCCATATCCCCGTGCCTGATGCAATGTACAGCAGTAAAGTGCTCGAACAAATTAAGGGCCTTAAACATTAGTCATTACGATCACTGAGGACACAAGGTACTGATGTATTTAATTGACGAAAACATTTGCCAGAAATAAAAACATTTTGTTTAATATTTTTTGTTTTGACTTCGAATTATGGACGATATTTTAACTTCATGCTAAAAAGAAATCCATCTGACCAGAGGAGGTGTCTTTTTTGTGGGTAATTAAGACGTCCTTCCAAACATAGCCCTCAATTTGTTTCAAAACGGGACGCTATATAACTAAACTAAAGCACAGTGTTTAGAAAGACACTGAGGATATCGATCTAATAACCTATAACTTAGAAAGTAATATAAATACTTTTGTTTTTGTAGTGTTATTTGTAGTAGTATTTGTTATCAGTACCAATCATTTTTGCTTGAAGTTTGACACGATGTGGCTAACTTTGGCTCTTGCGTCATAATCTGTTGCATATACCAATCTTGTGCCAAAAACCAGGGGTTACCATACTTTGTCGATTCTCGGCGCTCTTGGTAAATCCAGATTCTTCACAAGGCGCCTTATGTGAAAATCTAATAACCTCTTTTTAGAAAAATTGCCAATAGTTTTTGCATAGACAAGATAAAATTAAATTATAGACATTTTAGGTGCTATAAAAATTTATTGAGCAAATTTAACAAATATAAAAATCAATGAAATGTGAGCCTGTTGATCACTACACATGTTTCCAAATCGTGGAATAAAACTGGAATTGGCTATACTTTATGACAGCAACTGCTGAAAATCCGTCTTTGCACCAAAAAAGAAGTAGAAAGTGCGAGTGAAATTATGAGAGCTTTAACACTTATGAATGGTTTTTCATCTTCTACTGACAAACAAAAAGCAGTTAATTCAACGCTGCAAAATTTTGTTTTAATGAATTGTCACAAGACAACACAATCAAATGTTCTTCTTCTGCAGCAGTTACTGCAGATGGAACAATGGTATTACAAAGATCTTAAATCCATGCGAAATTATCGATACTACCATTTTAAAAGTATAGTATAACCCCGATTAACTGAACTAAAGGGGATGTTGACCCATTTAAGATAACGATTTTTTTGGTTATGACATAAGCATATATTACTATTTTGTATCTACTTACAGTATGTAGCTCTGAAATGTTTTGAGTGTAAAACAATTTTAAAACTCTTTCTGTTAAAATGTTCATTATTTAAGTTGACCCTCCGTCAGGCGTAATATTCTCGCCGGTTAGTTCCGGCTAAAATTAATTACTGACCTTCTTGGCGAGACTTAAAGGAAAAATGGGGATATCGTTGCAAAAAAAGTCTCGCCTTCGCGGTTATTTTCATGCAGTACAGTATGTGTTTCTTGGATTTACGATTTCAGAGACATTTCGGACATTGGCCAATCCAGGGGGGCTATGGAGTTGCAGGCCCCCCAGAGATAAACCAGAATCCTTGATTTTATTTAAAATCTCTACAAATGTTTGTTCTTAATTCTCCTTTTTTAAAAAAACATAAAATAAAACGTGACAACATTGCCTTCTGGCTTGACAGGCTCGAAAATTTTCCTACTTTTCTAGTCGTTCCACATGTACTTGTAGCGCTGACGCGGTCGAAAACATTTTTGGCTAGTTATTTCACTGCATTTTTTATTAAACTTTCGAAAGTATTGTGGTATTCTTTATGATCCTTATTGTCAGGTGAGTAAAGTCTGTAAGGATAAAGTCCTTTAGTTTACATAAGCCATGAGGTTTGACATTCGTCACGACAATACAAAATTTTTATGACCTCGGCACCCCTTCCAGACCCAAACCCTGGATTCGTCACTGATTTCGGATAACCTATAGTTCGGTTAACCCAAGTTCGATTAACCGGAGTTTTACTGCATAAGCCCTGATAAGTGCTCTGCAAAAAATCGCGACCTCTGAAATAGTTAAAACTGTAAGTAAAATATCAATCTCTCGGGTCTCCTCAGAGAATATCGCGGTTCCCTAAGGAGTGGTGGCGCGAACATTCCAGTTATAAAGCTCGCACATATAATGTCTTTAATTTCTTCTATTTCATTGAAGAAGAAAGAAAATTATTTGTAGCTTCAATGCTAACTAATTTATTTATCTAATAGCAACGAAATTTCTGTGAAGTACTAACATCCTAACCTGGGGGAATGTTCTCTCCTCGCGATTTCCTGGTAACTTGCGCGATGAGGATGAGTTCTGCATTATCTTCGCCGTACAGTGAAGAGAATCGAGAACGCATTTTAGACCAATTCCTATTAGCCCGTTGGGCCCAAAACTTCATACCCATATACAATTTTAGTGTCAAAACCAAAACCAAAATTCTATTCATCAAGCCTTTTAGATTAATTGAGTTATCATGTTTACAAACGCATGTACAGATAAGAAGATTGATTGTCTACACTTTGAAAGATTTATTCCAAAATTAGACATAAATCTACAATTTTGGTGCAAAGAGCATAAACTATAATTCAGCTTTCTAACTTGTTTTTTTTCAGTTATGACGTTCACACATGCTTGAATAGACAGATAGAAAGACAATCAATCTTCCAAAGAATTCGGTCCAAACATAGATTCAGATCAAATTACAAACTAAATTACATTTACATTATATGATCAAGAGCATCAGCACTCTTTCGGATTTACACATTTTTTCGAATTCCTTCACAAGGGCTAGACCAACTGTCTTTGAACTTCGACAATGTGATGAACAGGCTTCAACTCACATTTTACAGAGAAGCACATGCGCAGTAAAAACTTATTTATAACAAATACTCCTATTTCCGCTATTGTTCAACGTATTTACTTCACATTTTAATACAATTCTTCTCAAACATATTGTGAAATATTCTGTGAGTTTCGTATAATTTGGTTGAAAACTCTGCATGTTATAAGTAAAAACGTGTGGGTAATTTGGGATTTTTAAGAAAACTTTTATATCTTCTAGATTATATGTGCTACTTTTACGAAAATGTTTGTAAGCAATATGCATATTATGATACCTTTGATAAAGGTTGTTAATCATTATCAGCTTTCTGTGAAACGAGGTGAGCTGAAATAACCTTCGTCTTCATCAATTTTTGATCGATAACCTAAATGCCTTCATGATCAAGTCTTCACTGTAAAATGTGAGTTCAAGCCTATTCAACACATAGTCGAAATTCAAGTGCAGTTCAACCTTTCTGGAGAAATCTGAAAAAATACGTAAATCCCACAAAGTGTACGGATACTTTTGATCATATAGTGTATCAAGCTAATTGAAATTTTGAGCAGTACTTCAAATGCACATGATCGGACTGACATACAAACTTTTGAAGATGGATTTCATCCCAAATTAGACAAATTTACAATTTCGGTATAAAAACAACGCATCAAATTTCATTTGCTCGGCACTTTGCATTGTTTATTTATCTTGTTCACAGACAGACATGATTCCAAAAATGTTTTATTTTTCTGTCTCAAGAAATATCTAAAACGTGGAGATTCATCAAACGCTCAATGTTGAATTTTGTTTGGGCGATTGCAATACATTCTCTTTGAATACTTCAGTTAGAGAAAAGCAAAATAATGTTCACTGATTTTTCAACTCTTTGAAGATGATGCAGTTGGCAATAAATGTACAAATATAAGTCTGATATTGAAATTTTTCTTTGAAAGCTACTATTTAGTGATAAAAAATAATCTTCCTCTCCAAATTTACTTTTTTTACATTTCTACTATCAATCAAAAAAGAAACAAATTAATTTGAAGATTAAATGCGTGTAAAAATTCAAGATGATACTCTCAAACAAAATATAAAAAAGCTCGAACTAATCTATCATTTCGCATCTATTTCTACTGATGAGCGCATTACAACCGGATACTAAAGAGCCAAAACAATCAAATATCCCAAATAAGAACTCGAATCTAAAATATCACAACCTATTAGCAGTGCAATTCCAATTACAAATGTCCTTGGATCGAGGAACCAGTGTCCAGCAACTGATTATTAGAAATTCGGACATCTGTGAATCCAAACAATGGCTAACGTTTACAATGGTCCTCACCACGAATTTGGCATGTTTCCAAAATTAATGAGTCTTGTTCAATTTTCCTTCAATTCACTCGCCAGGAAACACGGTTATTGTGATTTAGAAAATGGCATCACCTTAATGAGAATTTTTTTCTGAAGGGGGGGGAAGGTTCATTATGTTTGTTGTCGTTTGGCTTCTCGCGATTGGTCATGGGCTTCCTCGGGCCACCGGACACGGCCTGCATAAATATGTCAGGTGGGGGTGTGGCTTTTCACAGGTGAGTTCCTGCGTTAATGACGTCAGCGGTGAACGACCCACCACATACAGGTTCGTTTACGTTTGTTGTTATGAAAACGGAACGGACAATTATCTTGATTGGGGCCCGGATAGGCATAATAAGGATACTTAATTGAAAATCGTTCTCTTTCAGAGAAACGCCACGGGCTGATGGAACTTATTGATCCATCCGTGGTAGATTAATAAATCTGATGAGTAGATCGTTCCGAGATAAGTATTTCAGATTCAACTTCTTGATAATATTATATTATACAATTTTCGTACGTGAATTAATTTTGATTATGAATTTCTCATATATTGTCGAGATCGCGTGGCAATGAACCGGCGTTATTTGCTTCTTGAATAAATAAATAAATAAAATGCATAAAAAATTCTCAGCAATAAGAAAAGTTACAATGGAAATTTATAGCTACACGTACCTCAGAACTATTTATTAAGCACTGCACATAAACTTATTGCTAAAGGGCAGAATTTAATAGAGAGAAACGCCAAGGACTGATGGAACTTATTGATCCATCCGTGATAGATAACAAATCTGATGTGTAGATTGTTCTGAGATAAATATTTCAGATTCAACTTCATGATAAAATTATATTATAAATTTTTCGTACATGAATTAATTTTGATTATGAATTTCTCATATAAATACATTGTCGAGATCACGTGACAATGAAATGGGATTACTTGCTTCTTAAATAAATAAAAAAAATATGCATAAGAACATTTCAGCAATAACCTAAGTTGGAATGAAAATTTATAATATTTACTCAGACTTCAGAACTATTTATAAAGAATTACGCATAAGCTTATTGCTGGAGGACAGAATTTTAAAGATAGAAACGCCAAAGGCCGATGGAACTTATTGATATATCTGTTGTGGATTGAATAATACTGAGTTGTAGATTGGTCGTAGATAAATATTTCAGATTCAACTTTAAATTCAAAAATAAAATATTATAAATTCTTCTAAAGTGAATTAATTTTTATTAAGAATTTTACCTTTAGATACATTGTCGAGGTCACTTGCCAATGAAGGTATTATTGGTTTCTTAAATAAATATAAAAAAATTCAAACAATGAACTAAATTACAAAGGAAATTTATTTATATATATTTACGTCAGAACTACTTATAAGGAAATACGCATAAGCTTTTTCTAAAGGACGGAAGTTTACTGATAGGAACACCACAGGTAGATAAAACTTATTGATTCATAGCATAGATTTGAAAAAAAATCTGTTTTGTAGATTCTTCTGACATAACTATTTCATATTTAATTTTTCAATAAAATTAAATTATACATTTTTCTTACAATAAAATTATATTATATATTTTTCTTACGTTAATTTCGGCTATGTATTTCTCATATAATACATTGTAGTGAGGTTGAATTGGCTTCATTTGTTTCTTCAATAAATAAATATAAAAAATGCATAAAAACATTTCAAGCATCAAACTTAATTACAAAAGAAATTTATCAGTACATATTTACAACAGATCCAATTATGAGGAGTTATGCATAAGCTTACGGCAAAAAAGCAGAATTTTAAAGAGAGAAAAGCCACAGGCAGATAAACTTATTGATTCGTCATAAGTTAGATTAAAATAAAGAAAGAAAGGCAAAAGAAGAAAAAAAATCCGTGGATTGTTCTGACGTACGTATGTCTGATTCCTCTAATCCTTCATACAAAGGCATTGTCGACGTCAATTGGCAATGAACCGGCATTATTTACTTAAAATGAAATTTATTAAATGAAAACATGCATAAACACATTTCAAACAATAAACTAAATTATAAAGGAATCTTATTTATACATATTTATATCAGATTACTTATAAAGAACTGCTCAGAAACTTATAGGTAAAGAATAGATTTTTACAAAGAAATATGCCTCGGACAGATGAAACATTGATTCATCTAAGATTTAAAAAAATCTGATTTGTATAATAGGTTGTTATGAGATAACTATTTCCGGTTCCTTTTTTCGATAAAATTTTAAATTGTTGATATATTTTTAAAATATATATCATGTTCGTTTAGTCAGAAATTCTTTAATACTTTTCGTAAAATGAGTAATTCGAATCTTCAGTGGAAACTGTATACTTTAGGTGTAAGTCTTTCAGATGGAAAAATTTCGAAAAATCAAAGTCACAGCCGGTTTCCTTAAAAATCTGCGAAACTTCCCGACAAAAGTCCCGCAATTTCCATGAGCAACATAAAAGTAGCAAAATCCCGTGATTTCTCTGGGTATATCCCTGTTTTTCAAAAGCGTAGCCCATTTTCTCGGGTTTATCCATCTATAATGCATTTTCTACAACAGTTACTCTTTTAAGCAGGTTTTGGTCAACCGACAACTGAATTTTCATATTTGGGTAAAGTTTAGTAAGGGTGTATGGTAATGATTGTGTAAATATTGCATGTATCATTAGTGCTAGGTTGTTCGGAAAGTCTCCGCCAATTTTAGGGATAAATTGAATATATATATTTGCTCTAACAATCAAGTTTACTCAATAACATATGTAATGTTTTGCCTTCCTTTGGGAAGTTTCATTACACCAGTTTCATTGGACGTCTTTATCTTCAGCTAAAGAACTGTTCAATGTGCTGTTTGCAATCCTCGAGAGAATTGAATTTTTTTCCCTTTAGCGAAGTTTGCAAAGAACGAAACAAATACTAGTTCGAAGGTGCCAAGTCAGGACTATATGGAGGGTCGGGTAAGACATCCCAGCCAAGCTCTATGTGGGTGGCCAAAGTCACACGTGGTCTAGCTTTATCCAGGTAAAAGACCACCCCTTTACGATTGACCATTTCTGATTGCTCCAGGTCAATGGCTTGCTTCAAATTGTCCCACTAGCTAATATATTTAACCGAATTCATTTTTCGTTAGATTTCAGCAGCTTATCATAGACAACGCCCTTCCCAATCTCACCAGTAACAGACTAAAACATTCTGGGAATAGGTATTGGTCTTTGAAGGCGGCTCACGCGAATGTTTCCATGTCCGTTTTCACTCAACATTATTGTTAACGATGTATTTGTCATCGTCCGTTATCCTCCTTTCAAAAATATATGTAGCTTCCGTTACGTTTGAGGGCTACGTCGTGCGTGGAAATACAATCCATTTAAAGTGTTCTCTTATTGCGCAGTGTACTTAAACATTAAGGCAACTACTGAAGCCAAGTCCCATCAAATGCTCATAAATAGTAAAATTCGACTCTACATGTCTTTTTGCTATTTCATAAAAGACAATACGTTGATTATTTGTGATCGGCGTCTTGATTTGACCGGCCTCAACCGCAGATGGCCTGCCGGAGCGTTGCCAGTCTTAAACTCAAAATTCACCACGTCTGAATTTCATAAACCAACCAATTGATTGCTCTTAATCTTTTTGTGTTTTTAATGTTAAGCTTTTTGCGTTTTTTCTCTTTGGGTTTTTGAGTTTTGTGTTTTTGCTCTTAATCTTTTTGTGTTCTGTGTTTTTAATGTTAATCTTTTTGTGTTTTGTGTTCTTAATGTTAATTTTTTGTGTTTTGTGTTTTTAATGTTAAGCTTTTTGTGTGCTTGCTCTTTATCTTTTTGTGCTTTGTGTTTTTGATCTTTATCTTTTTGTGCTTTGTGTTTTTGCTCTTTATCTTTTTGTGTTTTTGATCTTTATTTTTTTGTCTTTTTGCTCTTTATCTTTTTGTACTTTGTGTTTTTGCTCTTTATCTTTTTGCGCTTTGTGTTTTTGCTCTTTATTCCTTTTTTTAGTTCATTGTTGTAAACGATGATTTTTAAAATGTTCTGCTCACCCCTTGGGGTTCTTTGCAATTTCTTTTTTAATTTAGTTTATTTCTTTTGTTTTATGTTCCCCTCCCGGCGTGTGGAAGACCTTACACCCTCTTGGGTAGGCTGGGCCGGGGCGGGTCGTAAATAAATAAATAAACCAATTGAGAACTGTTCTTTCACTTTCAGTATTGTCTCCGTAAACTGCATATATATTTTTCGAGGTATAAATAGGGTTCTTGCCTTTAGTAATAAAAAATATTGAATGCCGAAAATGTACTATTTCTTTATCCATGTTTACACTAGTACCAAACAAACATAATTAAACCAATGTTAATGGTGAATTGATACAAATACTGTCGAAAGTTCCATCTTTCAGCAAATATATAATTTTAAAGGTTGATAAGATCAATTCAGCGTTCCTACAGTAATTAGCGCAAGCTTTCGGAAACCGGTGGAAACATTCCGAAAAACCCAATATTTACATTTTTATCTTATAAAACAAATAGGAATATAATCGAAATTTGTTTCCTCAATTTTGTTTTCATATGATGTCAACTCTCAAATACATTTAGATTTGAAATAGGCAAGAAAAAGTAAACAATTTTTGAGGAACAATTAATAAAAAAGGGGGAGCAATCAGATTGGTAATTGCTGATAAATAGGTTTTGATTAAAATCGTACATGAAGAACATTCAAAATTCCAAAGAACTTTTCCTAAAGAAATCTAAAGGAGAAAAGAACAAATGCGTAAAGAATTTAAAATCCAATTCTGCTGCACAATTATCAAAGAATCCATTTTGCGTATTAGTCAAAGAAAAACGGAGAACATTCATTAACTTCTCTTCCAGTGCCAATACCCATTTTTCACGATGTTGATTCCTCGTCTAACATCGCGATGATCGATGTAACATCGACCGGAATGAAGTGTACCCTGTTGTCTTTAACAGTTCCTTAGAAAAAAGCAGCATCGTCTGAGCTGACAAAGATGACTTTATTTTGCTCTTCAACCCTGCACAATCCTCGTGTTGTCCATTTTTGGTGCATGAGGAGCATCGCTTGCTCAATTATAAATAAATTGTAATAAACTGGTTTTCTGAGTTTCCGCATTTGAACGTTTCATTTGGTGGAAGATTCATTAACTTTTCATCTAGTGACAAAGTGTGCGTCGAAACATCGATTATTCATTAAAACATATGGATTGCACCAATCGTTGCCATACTTTCAGAGATAAATAAATATTTATTAGAGTTGTACACGAAGAGCATGAAAAATCCGAGGAACTTTTCCTAAAAATTGCAGGAAAAAAGAACAAAGTTGTAAAGAATTCAAAATCCATTTCTGCTGTCCAATTTTTAAAAATATCCATTTTGCGTATTAGTCCGAAAAAAAAGGAAGAACATACGAAGAACATCGCATGGGATCGAGTGTACTCTTTTGTTTTCTTAAAAGCGCCTAGGAAAAAAGCAGCATCTACTGAACTAACAAAGATAACTCTATTCTGATCTTTAATCATGCGCAAGCCTCGTGTTCAACATTTGTGGTGCACGAGAAGTATCTCTTGTTCAATTATAAATAAATTGTAATAAACTGGTTTTCTGCTTCTCAGCAGTAGAGCGCTTCATTTGGTGGAACATTCATTAAGTTTTCCCCCAGTGCCAAAGTATACGTCAGAACATCGATTATTCCTTAAAATATATTGATTGCAGTTTTCTACAATTTCAGAGACAAATAAATTTTTATTAGAATTGTACATGAAGATCATGCGAAATCCCAAGTAATTTTTCCTAAAAGAACTATATGAAAAAAAGAGAAATCTGTTAAGAATTTAAAATCCATTTCTGCTGCCCAATTTTCAAAGAATCCATTTTGCGTATTAGTCAGAGAAAAACGAGGAACATTCGTTAACTTCTCATCCGGTGCCAATCCTCATTTTTCACGATGTTGATCCCTCGTGTAACATCGCGATGATCGATGTAACATCGACCGGGATCAAGTGTACCCTGTTGTTTTCTTAACAGCGCCTCGGAAAAAGCAGCATCGACCGAGCTGACAAAGATAACTCTATTCTGCTCTTCAAACCTGCGCCAGGTACAATTGTAATAAACTGGTTTCTTGCGTCTCCGCAGTTGAGCGCTTCATTTGGTGGACGTTGTAATTTATGTCTGCTAATTCGACGAGGGGCAATTCCTGCGGGGAAGAAACAAGAACAGATAAATTAAAGTAAAAGAGTGTGATTAGGACTAAGTTGGTTGGTTTTGTTTTGTTTTTTCTCTCTCTTTTCCCCTTCGTTCTTTTTTATGCTAGAGGATTAGAAGAAGAAGATAAAAAAGGGGCAGTCAATAGAAACGGAACTTGAAAATAAAATGCATTTTAGATGCAACCGCTAAATCAGAACGAAGACAGTTTATGTTTATTTTTTATTCCTAGGACATTTATTTTTTTCGTTTGGTTTTAGTATGCAGTTGTCGAATTCTACTGAGCTGACGAAGTGAAGAGTGATTTGAAGAAATGAATTCATGATGAACGAAACGTGAAGTAATTTTTTTTAAAAAACAACTTCTTTTTCTTTCGGAATAGGATTTGAAAAAAGCCAGTCATTAGAAGCGAAACATGAAAAATATAATACATCTTAGACGAAACCACTAAAT
>BGPR01011324.1:0-15016 GCA_013235015.1 Araneus ventricosus
TAAATTTATATACCAAATGACAAGTGAAAATATAAAATGTATCATCAGGATAGAACCGACATAATACCAAAAAGAAAAAACAGCCCTGGTATTTCCAAATTCGACAGAATAGAAATAAATGAATTTCTTAATTTTCTATTATCATATAATATGAGTCATATTAAACCTGAGTTCTTTTACAGTTAATGAATATTTACATAAAAATGTGGATTTATTAAGTGTATTAAGCATCTACTCTGAAAGACTGCGTTTGAATTGTATTATTTTAAACAGCAGAATGTTTTAGGCAAAGCAATCTTTCGTCTAAATGGAAGGGAAATTCCATACAATACAGTCCACACAATTACCGTTGTATTATATTTTTATATGTCAATTGTAATGTAATTAATTGTTTATGAGTGTTCCAGACATATTTTATAAATTTCGAATCAAAAAATAGAATGCAATCGCCTATATATCTCCATTCGTTTCATCAGAGCTGATGGCATAAGTGACATCTGCTTATTCACCATTAACATCAGAGCCGACAGAATATTCGTAAAACCAGCCCCTTCGCACCTAAGTGCAAACGAGGCGGAAGGCTTGGGTTTAATGGAATATACAGATGCAGTTCATTAGCTACAGACTTGAAAGTGAGTCGTATGACGGCTGTAATGAGTACCTGTGACAGCGCACAAAAGCACGCCTTCCATTCAATTCTCCACTACGCAGAATTCACACCAAGGTCCCCGCTTCATAAAGCTGCCGATATCAAAGCCGCCGATTTTGATTAGTAACTCAGCTTCCTGTGAAAGTTACTAATATGCTACAGAAACTCCTAGTGCGGTGGCTTTGGGAATTGTTATGGTGACTTTAGTTATAACGCTAGTTAGCTTAAAACTAACTTTTCGGATATGTAAGACAGGACTTGAGTTTCCGTGTTTAGGTTAAAACAATTTTGTATGACGGTAGAATTATCTGCACATATAATGGTGATGCCCTATGGTGAATAGTCGTCCTATTTTCGATTTCAATCTCTCTTTTCAATAAAAATCTAAATTCCTTTTCGTCAAAAAATTTTAAAAAAAACACCCAAGACACTCATCGATACACGCAACATATTTATTTTCTCATCCCGTACCTAATTATTCCAAAAATAATGGGGTAATTTCATAAATTGATAGCAGTAATTAAGATAAAAAAATTAAATATAATTACAATGAAGGAATCGAATCTATATATAAAAATTTAAACATACATGTCATGATAACGTTAGCTAAAATGCTAGTTAGTTTAAAATTAACTTTTCGGTCATGTAAGACAGGACTTAAATTTCTCTGTTGAGATTATCATCATTTTGTATGACAGTAGAATTATCTGTACGTGTAATAATGGCGTTAATATGCATTCAATCTCTACTTTCAATAAAATTCTTAATTCTCTTTGAGCAATAAATAAAAGTCCCGAGACTCTTATTCACGAGCACAGAAATTTTGTTCTCTCTTTCCCTACATGATTATTGCGAAGATAAAGAATTTATTTTAGAGATTGAGGGCTCATAGTGCACCTGAAGTCGAACAATAAATGCAATGGAACATGGGGTCCAAATGAGGCTGAAAGGGCGAAAATGCGTCTCAAAATGTGAAGGGGAAAAACAAGGAAATGGCTACAGAAAACATTTATTAGGCAGAATATGTTCAAAACAGTTTGTAAATTCTTATAACAGTCGTGCAAAGTCGCGCTCGCGGAAATAATTACATAAGTCACAACAACGCAAGTAGAAAATGATCGGTGGACACGCTCGTAGATTCTGGGTGTTTCTTGGATTTCTGCTACAACGGTCATGCTACTCTTTGTCGGATATTCAGGTGTTTCCACTAGTCTCAGAAACGAGTGATTTCAGGTGACGTCAGATAAAGAAGACTAAGGGGTTAAGGTCTGTCGAGATTTCTAGCTACGTCACACCATTTTCGCCCACTAAGCGTCATTTGCGCCCCCATGTTCCACTGCAATTTTTGTTCGTCTTGATGTGTACTATCATCCATCAAATTTTGTCAAAATCCTTTTGGAACACTCTGTATATTTATAAATCTCATCATGTGTGAGTGCGCATTGGTTTGTATGTTCCACCATCATTAATGAACGGCTCGAGGTATTTTGACGAAACTTGACGCATGCTTTACTCATTGAAGGACCAAAATTAATAGAAGCGGTATATAAACTCTAACCCAATCCCTAAGAATTTGAAAAGTCTGAATATTTAAATACAATTACACATAACAAAGGCATACCATGAAATACGATCACATCCTTGAAGTCGTCGAACTAAAAATATAGGAGAATTAAATCTTCGTGAATCAAGCTCTCAGGCTTATAGCTATTTCCAATAAACTCTCTTTTGTGCAGCCTGGGTTGAATCATCATCTAAATATATATTCCAAATACATCGATTAACATGAAATTTTATGTTTCAACTTATGAAATTAAGAATAAAGAGGGGCTAAACATGTCGTAAACACTGCTGACGTTAATAAATGTGTTCGTTAGAATGATAAATACCTTTAAATTAAAACTAAAGAGAGGTTAAACTTGTCGTGAACACTGCTGACGTTAATGAACGTGTTCGTTAGAATGATAAATACCTTTACATTAAGAATAAAGAGGAGTTAAACTTGTCGTAAACACTGCTGACGTTAATGAACGTGTTCGTTTGAATGATAAATACCTTTAAATTAAGAATTAAGAGAGATTAAACTTGTCGTGAACACTGCTGACGTTAATGAACGTGTTCGTTAGAATGATAAATACCTTTACATTATGAATAAAGAGGGGCTAAACTTGTCGTAAATACTTCTAACGTTAATGAATGTGTTTGTTAGAATGATAAATACCTTTAGAATGATAAATATCTCTCAGCCATGTAGGGATATTTATTAAGAACAGTTAGAGAAATTTCGATGACACTTAGCTAACATATTTCTCAATGATCAACAAAAGATACTGTAAAGATAAATGAGCCATAACTTACTCTCTTCTGTGTTGGGTGGGAGTGAATCATTGAAAAATATGTAAAAGACTGATGAATTATAATTGAATGTCTAGAAAGAAGGTTCCTGAAAAAAGCAAATAGATGGGATCAATAATGTAAGATATAATATAAGAAATACAGTATAATTAATAATCAAATGAATGAAAACAATTATGTATTTATAATGTAAGTTATTATATTTCAATTTGAGCAAGATTTTGTGAAAAAATAATACTATGTTATTTAAATTTACACAATGTGAAGGGGAAATTAGCAGAGTGCAATTAGCAATTAGTAGAGTTCGAGAAACTGGTTTGATCATCGTTTATTTTAAACACATAGCACGTAAGACAAAGACACAGACATAATAAAGAACGTTTTACAAGCATAGTTCAAACTACATCACTAACTGCATTATACCGGCTCTCCATGAAAGGAATCATGGGATATATATGACGTCTCTCAGTGACGTATTGCGCCATGACATCATCACAATAGCTTGCGATTGGTTAGAAGATTGAATGAGGAGACTGAAGTAAAGTTAACTGCGTATAATTTCCAACTCAATGTTATTTAAATGACATTTTTTTCCATTTCCTGTCTTCTTGAAGGTCTGGGTAAAAAAAAGATAAGGTAATACCCGGCACTTTACCAGTCAGAATATAAGCAAACAGTTATAATGCAGGAGCAGTATTAAATAAAGATAAACAATATGACATAAATTTTTATTAAATTTAATTGCTAATAATGGGCGATATTTATCTAACCGACATCATGAATTCAGCGTTTACTAAATATATAATTACAAAAATTATAACAAATCCTCATCTGCCAAAAAACGAAATTTATGCTGCAACATTAGTTTCTGGCTGAATTTAATTTCAGTCGGCGAACAAAACGAATAAATCCAGCCCCTCTAAGAACCACAATGAACACTTTACTTCATCATACATAACACACCCATACACTAGGCGGCTTGCGAGTAAAAACAAACATTACATCCTTCCAGAAAGTGCCATTTCCATGCGAGTAACAAGCTCCGAGTAATCAATTAGATGAAAAAGACACCGGGCGAATAAAAGAACACAAACGGGGAAGATAGTGTTTGAGTATCCTTTTCTCTTCTGCCTTCTTGGATTCCTTCTTTTCATTGAAATTAACCAAAACACTTTTACTCTTAGTTGTTTTCGCTCTTTCTGCAAGTCGTCGTACAAGAGCAGTCATTCGTGATTCCTTGTCCTGCTTTTTTTTCACTACACCCTCCTTCCAGCTGACCTTTAGTTCCCCTTACCATCTATATTGAAAAAAGGATCGTGTTAGAGTGATGAGCAGGGATAATGTAGTAATGCTTTTTTTTAAACAAAAGGACATAATGTTTGTTCTTTTCAAACCATTTAGAATTAAATGTTGGAGACAATTAATGGGACATTAGCATAAACACAAAGGCTTAACGTCTCAGCGAAACGAAAAATGATTATCCAAGTGATGCCTTATGAATAGATAAGATTAGGAAACTACCGTTTCATACAATATGGTTAATGAAGCGCTTTTAGATTTGGAGAAGAAGACATACTGAATTCTGAGAAGTGGATTGTTATTTGCGCTGCGATGGATTTAGTCTTTTTTTCAGGACTGATTCAGGGATACATGTAATTGCTTCATCTGTAATTCAGTCCTAGTTTTAATTTGTTTCAGTGGCTAAATAGAAAAGTTCGAAATTTCTCTACAAATTTAGTAGAATATATGTCATTTGTTTCTGCATAATTTACGAAATTCTTTTGTATACAATTTATAAAGTTTAGTCATTGTCATTTAGGCATCATTCAATTTTCAATTTTAGGTTAACGAAAGATACTAATCACAAAATGTCATTTCAATATGTATAGTCTGACGTAGGAATTTTAAATTGTTTTCTCCAATTTTTAAGTCATTTGAAGATTTTGCGACTTTGTGAGATCAGAATAGTCGTTTCCTTCCTCTGATGAAGGGTGAATAAAGCCGATACTTTGTTAATTCCCTTTCCTGGAAAGTCTATGAAGATAGATAAAAGATTGCGAAACTATTTCCAACTGATTTCAATCAGGAATGGAAAATATACTCAAACGATCTGAGTGATTGTCTGCATATAATGAAGGGCTAACTGTGTGTGCAAATAATATCTAGTTGTGTATAATTTATGTATTTTATCGTTTGAATAAATTTTTAATTAATGTAATATTGCTTGTAAAATATTTTTGCAGATGCAATCAATCATGTTTGATATTTACCTGCAAGGAAAATTCTCATTCATACATCAAATAACAATTGAAAGTCTTATTGTTTTGGTTTAAAGAGAACAAAACCAGCTTATATATTGGATATATACAGGGACGACAGAAAGATTTGGCGCACTGGACTTACTTCAGCAAGTAATAGCCAAAGGGAGGGGGGAGCACAAAATGAAGATATTTAATTTTTAACCCTTTATAGGACATAACACCGGAATATCTCCAAATAAAAAAAATGTTGTTTATATTATCATGAACTGATCTAATGGATAGATGGCGCTGTAAGTGGACTCTCAAGATCGGCACGCGCGGATTCCTCATTGTATAGTATATGTATACTGAGGGGTGAACACTTTTCACGAACGCCAAGTCAGCCGATATTCACTTCGTGTATGGCCTAGCTAACGGAGATGGGCGTGCAACTGTAGAATTGTATAGGGAAAATTTTCCATCGAGACCCCAAACGTTCGCTCATGTGCTTCAGAACCAGTCTGAACATAGGTTCTTCAAAATACCAATGCAGGATACCGTTTGTTTGGACGTAGACGGATTGAGCTTGGTGGTCCTATCGCATGCCCTCTCCACCCGTTCATCTGATTTTTCTCCTCTTTATTTTTTTCTGAGGTCCTTGGAGGTCCATGTTTACGAAATTCCATTACTTTCTGACTTCTACCTGATGACACGAAGTACCATCTTTGCTGCTACGATTCGCTAAAAGCCGATTTCAGAATGCTCGGCAATTCTTGCGGAGTAGATGTCATGCGTGCGTCATTACCAATAAGCGAAATTTTGAACACATCGCGTGTTTTTTATAACTATTATTGTACTCTTTCTTGGGGTAATAAGGCGCTTTTCATTGCTTTCTGTCTTGCGTTCTTACTGTTTCTTTACGTCTCTAAACCCTCTGACAGCATAATTTTTTGAATTAATTTTTAGATGCCACATTTTGAAACATGTTCAAATACCGTTGAACCAACCTAATTGTTATTTACTTGCAGGCCTTTGTTAGTATAATAAGATTCAGCGTTTTAAAAGTAGTAAGTAAACCCATTAGCTTGCGAAAATCACACGATGCAGCAAAAAACAGACGAACTTCCAACCGGTGGATGTCGCGGGATATGCAGTCAGAGGGTTGATAACTCAAGGGTTTCATTTCCGACCATGTTTTTCTATGCGATGATGATTTTTACCGATGTTTTCGACCACTCCTGCAAGTTTGTATGTGGAGTTCTGGGTCACTCTGTATACTTAAATAAATCTTACAGACTAGCTACGTCTCTCTCTCTCTTCAGTCGCCACTGAGGCACATGACACCGTCCAAGCAAAAGGTTTTTACACACACAGAGATTTATATATATATATATATATAATAATAATAATAATAAAATGGAGAGACTGTAGTTAATCGGTAAAAGCGTATAGATGCTCATCAGGGTAGGTAAAATCTATACGAACCGCTAAAAAATTAGTGAAATCATAATGTTTTCTGCGAACGGTGCTGGCATAAAGCTCTCCTTTACCCCGAACATTATGATAAACCAAGAATTTGAATGAAATACCAAATATTAGAAATAAATATACGAACCTAAAACTGAGAGATGCAGTCAACGGGAGATGTGACAAAGGAATGAATCTAACGCGTCATGTAGGGTCTGGATGTTTACGAAATATCAAGTTACTTACTTTTGCGCCAAATTTCTAAGGTTGGGGGAGTTTCGATGAAGATTAGGAAATCGATGGAAACAAAGATGAAAGCGATTTACATTGAGAAAACGATGAAGATTAAAGATATGATGATAAAAAGGAAAAGAGTGTATTTAAAATTAAGGTGTATTTAAAAATTAAAGTGTATTTAAAAATTAAGGAATGATGATAAACAAGGAAAGGAATGTATTTAAAAATTAAGGTGTATTTAAAAATTAAGGTGGAAACGGTAAGTATTAAGTAATATTTGAATTTGAAATCCATTAATAAACGACTGAAAGATGCGTTTTCGAAGTAATCACATTAGACCTGTCTGGCTTGAGAGATGCTACTACAGTATTAGAACTGCGCCAGCATAGCTCTAATATGCAATCCTTTACTTACATCTTAAAACCATTAATTAAAAGTTCGTAGAAGGAGGTAGGAATTTCATTAATATTAAGGTTATTTATAAGGTGCTGAATTTGTTTTTTGATTGAATTTTTATCGCTGCACGTTTTGTTAATTCCTATGAGTTGATTGATGATAGTGTTTTTGTAGATTTTAGGAGAGATATTTGAGTTCCAAAAAATATATCTATTGACATTGAATTTAAACTCGTTTCTTTTGTCATAAATATCTATTTTTAAAGTATTTTGACAATCAATAATTAAGTCCAGAAAAATAACTGGTTCTTGATAGCTATTGGTTTATATTAATTTAAGTTCATTTGGATAGAGATTATTATTAGTTGTATTGAAATCTTCATGGTTAAAAATAATGAGGTCATCAATGAATCTAAAAACTGAATTCGAATTAATAGCGATATTCCGTTCAAAAAAGTATAGAAATAAATTGGCAAGAAGAGATGAATAACTGGTCCCTTGTGGGATGCCTTTAATTTGCTGAAAGATATTTTCCCCGTTGAAAATAAAGTTATTGTAAATATAGTAATTTGTAAGAACTTTCCACAATATAATTGGGATGTTAAGTAAGTTTTTTAGGTCGTAGAAATAATTCATTAAGAAATCATTCATTCTTGTGAAGAATATGTTTTAAAAATCATCATAAGTTTCAACTATATCTATTTTATTATTTATAAGGAATTCGATAACTTTATTATTGTTTTTAATTATCCAGGTAAAATTTTCGTCTTCAATAAACTTGAGGATTATGTTGAGATATTTCGAGAAGATTATTCCATGTTTATACATATAGGTATTCGTACCGCAAGTAATGTATCTAAATTTAATAGGCTGTTTATGGAACTTAGGATATATATATATATATATATATATATATATATATATATATATATTAATAAAGTTTTATTTAATATGACCAGCACTACTTTCTCGAAGGCATTTTGAAACTGCAGGGAGATGAATATTAATAACATTTCAAAAAAATCTTCATATTCAAGACAATTATGTAATTAAATTTATTTAAATCAAATTTTAAAACACACTTATATTAGTGCAATAAAAATAATATGTTTTTTTATTATAATTACTGACAACTTTTTTGTCTTTAATTTATAATTAATTCTTAAAAATATTATAAAATCTTGAAATCAATTCTTTCCTCGAATTCATTGACAGATGAAGCCACTTGTGTAGAAAGAAAATTTACTTAAATCAATCGATCTATTAAATATTTTTGTTTGAAAATATTAAAATAGTGTATTTTGATTGAAAACACACAAGTGTACAAATTTCAAAACTCCATCGCATTAAGAAGAGAGTGAAACACCTTTTATAAAATCGTAAACTGAATTTTAACAATTATTAAACAAGTAATTTAATATGAATAATAATTGTTCAGCAAGATTAAATGTTTCTTTCAGCCGAAATCAAACATTTACCGGTTAAATAATAATAGAGACTAAGTCGATTAGACAATGAAATAATCGAAGTCTATGAATTAAACAAATGAGTCTATATCAGTACTTGAAGTTAATTCAATATGCCAGTCTGAAATTAGTGTATATTTTACAAAAAAAATTATGAAAAATCTCAGTATTCTTAATTAACTAATGCTTTTAAAAGGAAATGTCTTATTTATTATCATTAAACGCTTTAAATAACTGAATTATTTTAAATGTGAATTTTAATCTGCGAAGAAACTAAAAAGATAATTGTTGTAAAAAAATTCTGTGTTTTTCACCTCTGTCCATTTGCAACAAAATTTGTCTTCACCAAACTGATAGCAGCTTTTAAATAGTTTGAAATTTAGAAATGGTTGTGATATTTCACTCTCGATATATCAAACGTTGATTTTATATTTCCCAAAACTGAATTTTTAATTATTGCATGTAAAGCAGGTGTTTTAGAAATACATATCCAATTATAAAACTCCCCTCGAGTTACAAAAAGCAGCGATCTCTCAAGATAAATGGATCAGCGCAAAAAATTTAGAGCATGTCCCGAAGAATCGACTAGTTTTGTGATTAACTTAATTGCATCTCGAACTCAAAGAAGAGTAAATTTTGTTCTGGTAATTCTATTTCGTCAGCCATTTTCTCACACTTTTGCGCATTTTACCTATATTTTCTTCATTTTTTGTTTAAAAGAAATGCGAGATATTTTCTGATTTCTTGAAATCTTAGGCATAATAGGGAGATCCAATTCAATTTTAAAAATTCTGCTGACCGATTTTTTAAATTTATTTTTGTACTCCTTTTTAATATTTAAAGTTTTGCAATGAGTCTAAAAAATGGCGAAAGTTTTAAATTTATGAGAATTTGGAATCTGAAATGTACTGGAACATAAAATAATCCAAATTATTTGAAATTCTTTTAATTCGCCTATTACACTTATGTGATTTTGGTACTTAATTGGTGACCTTATAGCGTTTTTACCAAAATCTGGTTGAGTTGAGTTTAAATATTAATGCATTAAAAAGAATGGAAATGCACAGGTGAAATTATTGGGTAATATAATTAACTAACCTTTTTGTTATTATAAATATTTTTTGTGGTTCAGACTTAAAGTTCATCCATAATTAATTGATTAACAGTAGAACAACAAATTTGTCCCTCTTCATATTTCTTAGAGAAATTTATAAAAACCATTAAAATGTTTTGATGGAGATTTTTGTTGAATTTTTCTGAATTAAACGGGTAATTATACATGTAAATTTATTAACTTTTGGCTACATTAATTCTCTTGCTCTGTAAATGAGATATCTTTTCTAAACGAGTTCTACGGTCTTCCCTGTCCAGCGTCAACAAATAAACAGCACATATTCGTTTTTATTATTCGTAGAGATTTGCGCAATTTGCCATCTCTAAATTAATGTGGGTTTCCGGGCTATTCGTAATTTCCTAAATACATATATTATTTAATTAACAATGATCCTTTTCTTAATTTCTCATTCCAATTTTTAATTAACGTAAACAATATTGAAATCTCAGAATTTAAAATTCTATCTCAAATCTTGGTCGCCAATTAAAAAAAACACCTTGCTGTTTAACTCTATCGATACGGGAACGTCCCAAACGTCTCTTCATGCAAAAGGCGATTGCCGTCCGAAACGTCTGAATATCGCGGCGAAATTTCCACCCTCTTTCGTTAAGTGTGACTTATTTCTCACCCACTGCGAGCAATTTCTTCGTTAGAGTAACTCGCCCAGATGGGTTGGAGGTAAAGGAGGGTTTTCTTAGAATTCGGACAGTGCCAGCTGTCATTGTGTTTTTTGAAGAGGGGAGGGGAATTTCCCTTATCTTTGAAAGAGAAACTCGGACGTTCCCGTATTTTGAGGTCCCTCTATTCCGATGGTCTTAGGACTCAGAGGGTTAAAATTTTATGAAGAAAAACGCTGTATCCTTTAGTTTTACTGTTATTTGAATAATATTTGAAAGTTACGAAAAATGAGCAAATTTTACTACGTTGATTTTGTGTAGTAACCCATGTTGTGTCACTTTTCCAAACTTTTGATGATCATTTTTTCTAGACTTTTTCGAGGAAAAGCAGAGACGATTTTGATTGATTGAAAAGGACATGAAGAACAAGAGGACCCAATGTATTTCTGAAATTCTTTAGACAGTGACTTCCTCCATTTTTATCCATTATTTCTTTTTTATTTATACATTTTAAAATTAAGTTGTTACTGTTTGGGAAGCGGTACAAGAGGGAAAATGGAGTAATGGCGATTCTAATCTTATTCGGTCTAGCTTTTCTAAAAAGTTCATGATTTAGGCATTCATGATAAAGACGAACTGGAGGATATATTGTTCGTCAATGTGACCCGGAGCCCTTTGACGACACTTACGGCATAAATGTGAGTTAGTTCTCACTATAGAACTTATTTCTTGTATCTTTCTGATAGACTTTCAGAAGAAAATTAACCACAATTGAGTTTCGCCTGTTAAGAAGAATCAGGAAAACCTCTGTTACGGATTTCTCATCCTCCCGATGATGCTATTGAGCGACTTTTGAAAGATACAAGCTTGGTGTTGGATTAGTGTGTGTCAGGCTACGGAACGCATCGACGGAAGGCGTCGGGATAGTCTTGTAATTTACACTCGTAACAATCTTTTTATTGTAAATAATGTACGAGGCGTGTTTTTTTTAAGTAAGGGCCGTTTGAAAATAAAAATCAAACGAAAGAAAATTTTCAAAAACCAAATTTATTTTCAGATTCTACATACATGTCTCTATTTTTCAACAAAGCTGCCAAGTTTTTTTAAACACTTATCATACCTTACAACTAAATTTGGAATACCCTCTTCATAGAAACTTGCCGCCTGCTCCTATAACCAAGAGGTCACGGCTGTTTTCACGTCTTCGTCATCGTTGTAGTGGTTGCCGCCGAGATAATGCTTGAGATGGCGGAAAAGATGAAAATCGCTTGGCCCAAGGTCGGGGCTGTAGGGGGGTCCAAAACTTCCCAGCCAAAAGATTCCAATAAAGCTCGGGTCTGAGCTGCTGTGTGAGGCCTTGCATTGTCATGGATTGTTGGATCATGGATCATTGTCAATCTTGTACAGCACTGACCTCGGCACTTCAGGAAAGTCGTTTGAAAGAGTACTTATGGAGAAGCGTCTGTTCTCAAGAATATTCACTTCACCTGAAGCCACCATATCGTCCGTTATCACAGATGGGCGACCCGAGCGAGAATCATCATGGACGTTGTCGCGGCCAGCTTTGAACTCTCTGACCCACTTACGCACTTTGCCTTCACACATGGCAGTAGCTCCGTAAACTTCACAAATCTGCCGGTGAATGTCTGCAGCAGACATGTTCCTTGCCGACAAAAAAACGTATCACTGACCGTACCTCGCACGGGGCGGGAGATTCGATAATCTTGAACATTTTAAAGACACAGAACAGACCGTACAGGTGACCTACACAGCTGCAACTGAGCACAGTTGTTCCCAAGGGATGCCGGGACACGACGCAAGCACTCGTTGCGGCGCGCGCGCCACCTATTAGTGTATACAACAAAACGGTCCTTACTTAAAAAACACACCTGGTATATAGTTTTATAACCTTGTTTACCAGGAAAAAATAGTAAGAAAAGCAATATAGTATATGTGCACTATTGAATCACTTATACAACACCATCAAAGCTCGGCCACAACGGGTAATCCATTGCAATAGCGCACATTGGTCAACAAATTCTTTATTAATGCTTTTTAATGAAGCTCGAAGATAAAACCCTATCCTCCTTCCTCCGATCCATGATCTGGCGGAACTTTGAGAGGCGGGTGCCAGCTCAGTTGTCGTCCTCTTCATCTGACCACGGTTCAAAATTGCGATGTTCGTCCCAAAATCGCCTTCTTGTTGCTTCAAAACGGACCTTTAATTTAACTAAACTAAACATAACCGATCCATGATCCACAGCTCAGCCATACCCTAACCCACTAGATCAGTATAGTTATAGGAAAAAGCATTAAAATTTTTGAAATAGACTATTCGAAATAGGTTGGAATATTAAACTAACTAAATTGCACAATTTCTAGTGAATCAATAAGGGGTATAATATATTAATGAGATGAAGTCCCGGTGAATCAATGAAGGTCATATGACAATTAATTTCCAAATGCTGGTCATGATTTTATTAGAAAGATTTCATATATTCGCAAGACTTGAAAAGCGTTTAGGTAAGGGATTAATATAATTGCTTTAATTAGATGTTTGTTTAGAAATTAGAAGAAATTGGAATTTGCATTAGATGTAAATAAGGGCTTAAAGATTATAATAATTTTCGAAAAGATGAAGCAGAAATTTAATTAACATTTCAACTTACGAGAAGTTAGATCCCTCTGATTATAATTCTACTGAGATTATTGTCTAAATAGTTTATTATTCTTGCCGACAAAGGTAATGAAATTGTATTAATACATAAATCATTCTATGGTTATGCCTGTATCTTTTCATCGTTTGAGAACTAACTTTGCATTTTCACTTATGATAAATTATAAATAACTAGAAAATCATCCGTCATGGTATGACGGGTGCAAACTGCCTTTTCATTAGAGGGATTTTCCGTCAAATTGGACGCGTTTAAATAGGTATATATGAGAGAGAAATGTTCAACATTGATTGAAAACAAATAAAATAAATATGTTTTAAAACAGAAAATAATACTTTTATTTACATATTTATTTATTCAAAAAACCTCTTGGTAAACAACATTACGTGTAAAGTATTTTTCGTTGTTTAACAATTTTTCTTGTACTTCAGATGTCTTTGTGTAACTTTTAAAGTTGCCAATAAATATTATCAAATTATATCATCACGATTACAATAAATAATCAGATGCATCGTAGCGTCCAAACTATATCAAGCGCATGATATGCCATTGACGTGATTTACTACTTTCTATAAAAAACGGAAATTAATTTGAAATATATGATTAATGCAATTTAAAATTTCTCGTGAACTATTGATCATAGCGAGATAAATTTTATATCAATCGATAGAAAATTTTATTTCACTATTTTAGAGCTGTTAAATTTGAAATTAGAACGACAATTACTTTTCTAAATTTAAAATTACTGAAATTTAGGTGCTCTACCAATGAAATAATGCTGTTTAACGTCTCGCAGTGCTATGGCAATTTTATCATCTATGCAAATTTTATTGTTGGTGACGTCAGAGCGTTACCGGATCAGTGAGAAACAGATCTGGGCTAATATACTATTAATTTCTCCATCTGAAAAGAGTTACTTATTTACTTTTAGAGAAATCCTATAATAATTTTATTGGTTCTGGTAAATCAGAAAGTTACTCTATTTGCAAAACGTATTTTGGGAGATCAATACCTATGATCCCTTTTCTCAGAATCCACAGAGAGGGCTCAGGAAACACAGTCACGACGAGAATTATTTTGACATATTTCTAACAATAGTCCCTCAGGCACAAATAATTTTTCAAGAAAATATTATATCTATTTTTTAATCACAAACAAGAAAGTGGAGATGTTATCTTCTAAGGAGCAACATAAACCTTTTAAACGAAAGATTGCATGCAAATATATAGTATACGATCCACATATAAGAGCTTCAACTTTAAAAACATTCTTCTTTAAGAGCAATTATTTTACGAACTAACAGCATATAGGTTATTTTTTAATAATTTCTCCAGTATAAATGCAAATGAGGAAAATTGTGCACAAAACAAATTACTTTTTTACATTTTGTAGTTATTTCCAGTTTCAGTCAAAACACAAGACCAGTGAATGGAAATAAGTTATTTTAGTAATAACTTCCCAGAACAGACGTTTGTTGTATTCTGTCAGCCTAGCATTTTTATTTATTTATTTATTTGTATTTTGGCAAGAAATACTGAATTTTTATACCTAAAACACCAGTTAGTAATTTCACTTTAGAAAAACTTGCAATAAATGTAATTTCTTTTTTTTTTTTAATTTCATAAGTACTGGTTTATATGCCCAAGTGGGACATTGCCATAAAACGTGTATTTAAAAATAGTTTCAAAATACTGTGTGGTTCTTTTCTTAGAATTGAGTTCTAAATTTCATTTGAACAGCAAATTTTATAATTTCATTTCATTATTATTATGTGGTAAATTTTATTTCAGTTAACTAAAGT
>BGPR01011324.1:15022-25789 GCA_013235015.1 Araneus ventricosus
TGCGATTGGGTGGCAAAAAAGTATTATAATATAATTATTAATATAATGATATTATTTATAATTTTATTTCATTATTATTATGTGGTGGCTGTATACAGAATGGGCTGAAAATATGCAGATATTTCCGCAAAACGGTTTGCGGATAAGTATTCATTACACATTATATTACTGGAACCCAACTCTTGCAAATCAGTAGCATCGCTGACAGTATTTACTGTAGAGAGTTTAAATCCATCTGATGTGCTAACAGTGTAGAGGTACACACTTCTTTGTTATAATGAGTAGGAACAGGGATTTATTGCTTACAATGTGAATTAGAAAACATATGTCTAGCAAAAAGAAATTTTCTTTAAATAATTAGACTTCAAAGGAAAAGCAATATTTTCAATATCAAAAATTAACTCTTTAGCGCCCAGGTCCCATTAATAGGACATTTACATT
Organism: Araneus ventricosus; assembly: GCA_013235015.1. Taxonomy (NCBI): domain Eukaryota; kingdom Metazoa; phylum Arthropoda; class Arachnida; order Araneae; family Araneidae; genus Araneus; species Araneus ventricosus. The sequence continues at coordinate 15,464 of BGPR01011324.1, forward strand.
TCAATTCCATGACTACACCGGAAACATTCCACTGTTTCTTTCTTGCTTTTTTCATGAAATTAATAGGCATTGCCAAATTCCTAAATGGTTTTCCAACAGGCATATACCACCATTTAACCAGATCTTCAAGTCAAAATGTCTTCATTTTGAAATGTTTTGATTTTTCCTTTGATTTATTTTTGAGGGAATGCAAGGAATTAGAAAGTCATTTTTTTATTTTTTGAAATTTTAATTTTAAATATCTTTAATATTTATATAAAAAAAGATTTAAAAAATGATTTTCTGCCTACTTTAAAAAAAAAATTCTAAAAAAATGAAATGAAAGAAAACACAGTTTTTTCTTCGAATTTAATTTTACTTCACAATTAAATTAATTTTATTGTTTTAAACGTAATTTAATCGAAATATTTTGAAATCAGTTCTTTAAATTAGTTTGGGCGTTAATGCATTTTAAAATCTGTTTTTGACCGGAAAACCATATTTCTAGCAGAAACGTACAAAAAAATCCCAATAATTCCAAAGTATATGGACTTCAATTATGCAAATTAAAATAAATATTTCTAAATGAAAAAATAAAAAGGATTTCAATAATGGGAAAAAATTGAAAGACAGATACTAACATTTAACTTACTGGCCCTGAAACGCATATCTACTATTAAAGTATAAAGTGTAAGTTTTAAAAATTTATTCAATATATTACTACTTGACCAGCGTTATGGTCACTTCATTTAAAAATTCTCGATAGTATAAACTGCATAAATTTGACTAAATATGCAAATAAATAATTTTAAATTTCTTTCATTTGTGGATTAATTAATGAATACATGCGACCTTCTTTAGTTGGATTAAAATAATTTTGCCTTATTTCATTTTTGAAAAATTTTTACCCCATTCCGCTAAAATTTTTTGGATGATTCCTTCCAATATAATATCATTAACATCACTGTAACTTTATGCCTATATTCTTTCAAGATTTAAAACATAATCTTAGCACCACACCGCATCTTCGTATCTACAGTTTATATGGATACTATACTATTAGCATAATGTTAAATTAAATGAATTGCTAATCTTGCATCTCTTGAAGGAAAAAGCTTTATAATTCGATTAAGTTATTTGAAGATAATTCAGGTCTTGTCTTCTTAAAAATTTAAAGTATAAAATTAAATTGGTGAAAAATACTGAAGTTGCAAGCAACAAAAATAATATTTAAAAGCATACAAAGAAATTAAATTTATCAATTTAAATATAATCCAATATCAAAATTTTTCCATGCCCTTATCATGTCATTCTCAAATAACCGTTGCTTAAAACACTCTGCATTTTATGCAAAATATATTTAATTATTCACGTATGAATTCAGTTGAATTAAATAAGCAATGAAAGATTTTCAAATGCAAGATAAACTTCTGCAAAAGTATGACACTCTTATAAAAATATGTTACAGCAAAACAATCATTAAACCTAGGGATGTTACTTTCGTTCGGTACTAAAAGAAATTAGATCAACGGATGAGAAAGAACTAGTTCAAGGAAATTTACAAATAAAAGTGTTTCTCATTCACATAAATTGACTTATTATTAACGATTTTAACTTCAATTAAAGGTTTAAAATAAATCTAAATACTTCGAACAGCTCACAAATTTCAAAGCTTAAAAAATTCTATTCAAGAACTAAAAAAAACTAATTTTACTTTCATTCAAAAATATGATTAAGCCATATATTTCTTTTAAAAATATCATTAAGCCGTATATTTCTTTTATCAGTTGTAACATAAATTTTCTTCCTTTTACTTAAAAAAACTCAAGGATAATATAAATAATCAAATGGAAATCTGATGTTTTTTATACATTTTTTATTTTAGAATGAGATTTGGAAAACAGTTTTGAATTATGGGAATGAAAAAGAATGAAGATTTTTTTTTATTTGAGTTTTTCTTGAACGAATAACAAATATCTTTCAATATCTTTTACACTAATTTCAGAAAATTTCACATTACTCGTGAATAGTGAACTATAATTTCATTTGAAAATGAATGAAATTATTTAAATCGTGAATATATTGCAGAGACATGAAGAGGTTTTCTTCTCGAACTTTTTATGAAGTATTTTATTGTCAAGGAGAATATAGAAATCAAGTTCATTTAACATAGTTTATATAGAATTATATTATATATAAAGTATTGCAATTTTCTACTATAAAGAGGTAACTTTGATGAATAAATTTATGTCATTTATTTTACGTTAAAAATGATTTATTTAAATAGTTATTGAGAAACGAGATATTTTACTATCTTTACTATACATAAACGAAGGCTGTTTGTCACTTATTAAAATTGTCGTGATGGATATTTAAACTTATTTAGAAATTTTCATCGAGAATTGTATAGCGCAGTGTAGACAAATATGGCTCTTGCACTAACAGATTGAAAAAAAATCTATCCCATCCTTACAGAACTATAAAAACTGAAATTGATTGAATTATATATGTATATATTCTTATTAATTATATAGTCTTCGTTGCTGATTAAAAATTTAACTTACTTGCATTTAAACATATTAAATTCACCTTTAGTAATATATTGAATTAATTTGTTCTTCACTATATTGCTTCCATTTATTCTAGAAATTTTCGATAATATAGACAATTTAAGCCTTCAATGCCCCATTTTTTAAAAATTGATTTAAAATGAATTTTTATTTTCATTTCTTGAATAAAACATGGGAAAAACATTTCAAAAACTTCTATTTTGTTTTAAGTATGTTTTACTGCTAAAAATCAGTTTGATACCAATCGACAACACTGGGCTTTAGTTAATATAAAAATTTCCTTGATAAAATTCTATAATATTAAACACAGATGAATTTTAAGAACTAGTAATATGGATAAGGAATTTCCTTAAGCATTGTAGAATAAAGTATGGTATTCTCAAGCGTACAAACAAAGCAAAAAAGATGTAGCCTCAATTGAAGAACCTCAATTTATTTTTATTTTTTCAACAGCACTCAGGCTGCCATCTATATACTATAAATACATTTAATAACTATTTCAGTATGTATCATTATTGCAACGACAGGCATTACAGCCTCAGTCTCATTTTCAAGATTTTAGAAGAAAAAATTGGGTAGGTTGCTTAACAACAAAAATGGCCATTTAAGGGTTAATGTTGAAAACTATATAAGCAAAGAAATTTCATCGATATTCTGTGTTTTCTTTAATAAATAAATTAAAAGCGTTTTAAATTCATTTAATTATTTTATTTTGCTAAATTGTTTTATAGCATTACTTGTACTCATGCCATTAAAAATTTTATGATAGAAGATTTTTATATAACTGCTTTTACATGCTTGATAGCATGTGGAAACCATTGTTCAATCCAGAATTTTTTGAGATTAAATTAATTAAGAAAAAATTAATTCCATAAAAATTTCATTTCGTATTCTTATTAGAATTGAAGAGTTAAACAACGTTAAAAAATTAATTTTATTTATAAGAGCCAAAAAATTAGAATGTATTATTATTTATTCTTATCTAGCTTTAAATTAGATCTTATTCAGTTTATTGCATTACTTAAGCTGTGATAATGTATTCACAGCAATGTATTTTAGTAGTTATTTATGTGTTTATTGAAATGTAGTAAATAAACAGTGATGACTAGTTTTAAGAAAAGGGACGTTCACTCCTTCAGTAAAGGGAGAGAACAACAAAAAATAACATTAAGAAAATGAAAAATTCAGTTCAGAAGGGTTTTTTATACGACTGAATAAAATCAGATTAAAGTCAGATAAAAAAATCCGCATTAAAAGAGTTTACTTAGTAAATTCGTTTTTATTCATAAAATAACTCACTTATAAACAATTTCATTAGAACAAAATGTTCTAACAAGAATCTAGTCATCGTTAGAAGCCTAAAGCTTATAGAATTTGAAAAAAAATAATTTCATAAAAGAAAAACAAAAAGAAGTATGAGAAAATTTTATTAACCGATGTATTTCTTTATCCATCTGTAGCATTAGTCATTTCAATTTCCTTTTCACATGTAAGATTTAAGAAAGATTAGAGAAATAAATAATATAAAAAAATCTTATTTTATATTTTTTATTCTCAAATAAGTTCAATAAATTTGTTTTGAAATTCAAGAAAAAGAACTTATTTCCTTTTATTTCAGTTTTTATTGAACAAGGAATTGCAGTTTATTATTTTATATTATTTATTATTTTTTAGTTCTTCTATTAATTTCAAAATTTTAGATAACTCAAGAAAATACAAGAATTATGGTCATATCTCTGTTAGGAGTGGAGATCTGGGGATCCTTCTGGAGAATTCTATGAAATGTTACGCTTTGTCGGAAAGCTATATAAACCCAGAGGTTCTCAACCGAAGAATTTTTTCGGACTTTTGTTCGCAGCACAAGCTGGTCGGCTTTTAGACTCTGAGTGTTTTTTCTATTATTAGTAGTGATTTCATGTCGGCTTGTGATTCTAGTTTGTACAAGTGCTGTTTTTTTGTTACCTGTGCCTCGTGTTTTCTAGAATATTCGTATAATAAAACTTCGTTCTCCATTATCCTGCTTGTTAGACTATTTTCACCGTATATCCACTGGACGTTTTTTCGTAACAATATACCACTTGATTTTAAGCTTGTGTTTAACCCTAACTAGCGTGAGCTTTGTTTTTAATCACTGACTTTTTTCATGTTTGTAAGCATGAAATTTCGATTTTTCACTCTTCTTGATATCCTAGAGTTATGAAATTCCGTACACTTGTGCGTTCTCTTTGACAATACACTATTTTCATATTTTTAGAACGAAATTATCAGTTAATAGGTAGATTTAATTACATTTTATTTCTACACCAGTAGCACCAACTGATATTGAATTTCAGAAAAATCGATTTCAAGATTCCATCACATTTATAATGATAAATGACAATTAAGAAACTAAAAAAAGTGAAATTACTATATTATACTTCTTACTACACATGAAAAGATTTTTAAAACTGATTTCAATAAAGTTATCGTTACTGGATTTCATAAAACTTCTCTACTGTTTTGCATACATTAATGTCATGTCAGACTTTATTAAACCATACTCATATTGCTTGTGCAGGAATTTTGAAATCAAGTACTTCCAAAAATTTTCCGCAGTTAAATAATAATAACGCTTCATCTACTGATAATATATTCATTATTTATATAAAAGAAAAGGAAGCAATATTTTAAATTTTGATTCAATTTCATGAGAAAACCAGGTCTTCGGAGACATTATCGTGGATTTATGATGACAAAATAAATATCCGTGAATAAATTTTAAATTCTATATTTTATGTGTCCTAAATAATAATCTTTTCATAAAAGGAAAAAAATAAGAATATAAGGAAAATTATGAAGCTGTATCTTGATATATTTTAGGAAAGACGATTTTATTATGCACATTGTTTGAAAATAATTTTAAATTCGCAGGCGAATAATTTCGTGTGATAAAAAAAAATTATTCATACTTTTCACTAATGCTGTGGATGGTAGAAGGAATTAATATTTAGATAAAGATGGCATAAGATTGATTTATGTTGCCTATAATAAATACTCTTTTCATTTTTCAACAAAATATAATTATGAATTTTATTACAATTTTAGTACTTTTTTCCAGCTTAATTTATGATAATTAGAATTTTGCCAAACATTAACAAAAACATTTTTTTTTTTTACTTTAATAAGTAAATACTCATAATATATTCCAAATGTCTGAATATCAAAAAAAACTTTAATTAAATGCATGCCTTAAAAATGAAAAATGCTAATTTTCCTTGTTATTACATATGAATTATTCATGGGTTCACATTTTTAAATTTTAGTCTATCCATTTTTTTAAAACATCACAAAGAAATATTATTTAGATTGCCAAACACATAGTCAGAGAAGCTTCTCTGAAATTAGTTTGTGACGTTTAGATAATTTAAGAACTTATATATTGTTACAAAAATCGTCCGGTGTGTGTACGGTGAAAACAGTTCAACAAACAGGTTAACGGTGAACGGCGCTTGATTCTCGATTATTCCTGAAAACACGAAGCGCAGGTAACAGCACTTGCACAAATTAGAAGTACAAGCAGACAGAAAATTACTAACAATAACAGAAATAGCCCGTATATTAGCGCTCAGCGTCTAACAGCTGACCAACTCGCAAAGCGAACAAATCTCCAAAGAGATTCTTCGAACTCCGCAGACGTTCAAAGACGATTGTCTCCCCTATTAGCACAAGATATTGTACGATATTGTTCCGAAATTCTGAATGCCGTACAATATCGGGAAGATATAATAGTAATATTTTAGAGCATCTTGTGCTAATAGGTCATCTCTTCAACTCCCGTGTTTTTATACCTTTCCTCACAGGATGTGACGTCACCTAGAACCATCTAGTAAATTCTGTGTATCCCAGCACCTAATAGAGATATCGAGAAAATTCCAGCATTTTTGGGGTCCTCCATTTTGTCGCCAAGGTCGGGGGTCGTTGGCCTTCATCCCCCTATTGATAGTATTCTTACCTCTGTAAATTAATCTTTCGAACCATAAGACTAACATCGCGGAAAAGCGACATTACATGTTCGTAACAATATGTATAATGTATATTAGCTGGTGAGAAATTTATTTCTTGTTTGGAAACGATCAGAAACACAACATAAATTTTCTCTATTTTCATTCACTGAATGAGATACGAGAGGGTAAAAAATACATATTAGTTTTTATTGCTTAACGTATTATATTTCTTAGACGGTTTGTAAGTGAGTTTTGTTTTCCGTTTAATAATATCCACAATAAAGTCTCTTAAATAAATATATATCGCTTTCAAAATTCCTTTGATAATCGGTAGTAGAGACAAGAAGCGCTTGGTGTAAGTAAATAAAGGTGTTTTTAAAATTGGGAAAAAGTCTTTTTTTACAAAAAATATAATTTTGAAGAAATTTGTGAAATTAAAGCAGCCAATACCGCTTTCTTTTTTATGTGGATGTATTAAAATATATGCTAAAGAAACGATACAATAGGGAAGAAGGAAATAGATAATACATTTATATTATAAAATTTTGGCGCTTAAAGTTGCTATTCGCAAAATTATGATTTTTCAAACCAATTTACTCCATTTATATAAATACTATATAATACTAGAAGAATAATTTCTAGTGACACTTTTCAGTTCCTTATTTATAAGTGACATTCAAATTAATATTTTATAAATCCTTCATTAGTCGCAGTATTTATATATTTCATATTAGATTATGTAATCTCTCAGATCACATGCTTTTTCTAATCTATAATTGTTAATACTGGTCTACTGGATTTCATGCAAAAAAAACACGAAATGCTATGTCTGGTTATGCCAAACTCAAAGAACTTAAAATTGAATTAGATTACAGGAAACGCCGGTTAGATGAAAGAAGAATCATAGTCTTTACTCTTAAGAGTTTGGCCGAAATCTACTCTCAAAATTGTTTCTTGCCATGAGCTGTTCTGGTCAAAACATGGGTCTAGTTACCACAAACACAGCATTGTAGAAAGGCTTAGTTAATAAGTTGAATAATGCCGTCAGTTTGAATCTCTTAGGGCGGCAAAAATCATTCGTTATCTTCAAAATTTTGAAATTCTTGACCTAATACTCTTTACATGCAGAAACATATGAAGTGCAGAACATTATGTTTTCTACTGGAGTTACACCAAAGTTCTTCATCTTAATAAATCTGCAGATAATCTTAGAAGAGAATGGTTCGAGAATTTTATTTTGACAAAATAATATATATATTTTTTAAATTCAGGAGATGTTCAAGGTCTGTTATCCCGTATCTGACACAATATTCGAGTGACTATGCCATAAAAAATATCTTTGTTTTTAAAGATTAGAATATTCAGTGGGAATTTCATCGGCAGAGTTAAAGCCTTTCACTGACAAAGGTTTCCGAAAATTCTTCTAAAACAAGAGATGCGAAATATGTGGAAAAATTTCGAAGTCGTTAAGGTTATCACTCACTCAGAAAGGACTTATCGCCATTATTTTACAAGACATTTGAAACTGGGTTTTAGTTCCTTACAAAACGTACAAAAAACCCTGTGCAATTCACATTCTAGTGAATCTCTCATTCAAGGGTCTATCAATTCAGTCTTTCATTTTTAATTTGGAGTAAATTTCCATTTTTTAAATTTATGTTAATTAAAATTAATAATTAATAATTTATCTAAAAAAAGTATTGATTTGCATCTTCATTAAATTATGCGCATAGATTGTCTTTAATCCATCCACAAATGTCTAACAAAATATTTTAAAACAAAAGACTTCAGCAAGGACAAAATCACGATGAATATGGAATATTTAATTGAACTTTTTTCTAAATTTATTGTGATAGTCTTGTTTTCGGTATTCTATTAAGCAAAATATCTCATAATTTCATCTAAATATTCATATTCCTGGAAGTCTCCTTTGTTTCCTTTACTTTTGCCGTCAGAACCAATTATCTGAGCCTTATGCTTCAAATTTCCATTCTTTTGACATTGACAATTGAAATACAATGCTGTAAAACAAATGGATCTGACATAAACGTAATAACGAATGTTTTTGCTTCAGTTAAAGGATTCCGCTATTCTACCATCTATGAATTATAACAGTTTCCAAAACGCCAAAGAATCATACGTAGATGACACGCAAGCGATTTTGCCAGATCCACTCCAATTTTTAGAATTTCCATGACGACACTCTTCCAGTGATTATGGATCCATGTTCTTCCTAAAACAATTTCATTCGTTACAATTGATTCTGTCTCATACAGTGCAATCGCATGTAAAAAGCTTGAAGATAGATATTTGCTTGCTTTTTCTTTTTTCTTATCTACAATTCCGTTTCTTTTAAATATTTCTTTTATATAAGTTATTTCCTTTACATTGACAATGTTTTTCAAAGTGAACACTCACTCTACTAGCAGCCCAATAGCTTATTTCTAAACATTTAGAGATCGGCCCTTTACTTCCAATTAGAAAAATGCTCTAAATGATGAAAATAATTATTTTTAAGTTGTATGAGTCAATGTCAGTTCTGGTGAAAAAGTTACGAAGTCTAAATTTGTACACATATCCTAGTTCTATCAGTCACATTTTGTAAATTGTTTTTGTTACGCATTTACAATTAAGAAACTTTTAAAAACAAAAGTTTTACTCTTCTGCGACTGAAAGTGCCCGAGATATAAAGCGATGAATTTCATCATTTTAAGTTAATAAATAACCGCCCCGAAGAATCGAGTAGAAAATCGACTGACATATAGGTATTCAAAGATTCATCATTTGGTCAGTTTTAGCTGCAGAAGTATGACTTTTTAAAATGTAAGTGTGTCAAGAATATTTTACTAAATATGTCCAATAGGACCGGAAAACTGAAAATAAAATCAAAATAATTTACTAAATGACATCAATGACACTTGGTCCAGGTCAATCAGGTCTCCCTACGGGAGCAAGTTATGGTGCTTCCTTCTTCCACGTATACCCATTCAACTGACAGGGAACCCCTTGCGTTCCGAGCTTGGGATTATACAGTGAAGTTAAGGTATTAAAATTTAGACTTCGTAATTTTTTCAGCAGGTTGTTAATGTAATATAACGACGCAACGAAAAGTAATAAGTTTTTAATGCCTATCGTCGGTTAAAGAATTTTTCTGATTGGAAGTATACGTCTTTCTCAACTGGTTTAGAAATTATCTATTGGGCATCGATCAGAATGGGCAAAGAGCATTTCATTTTTGACTAACAAAGTTAGAAAATGAGGTTCCTGTTCTCCATTCAGAATTTTTCCCTTTTTTCAATTACGTTTAGGAACGATCTTTTTCATTGGTGTTTAATTCATAATTTAAATAAATAACTTTTACTCTTATTCCTGAGCATATTTTTTATTCATTATCTTATATAAGAACAAAAGTTGTTTGAAAAGCTAATACTTAATTTTTATTCTACTAATTTATTTATAAATATTTATTAATATTTTTTACTAATTATTTATAATAATTTCATTACTTTCAAGTAGCTTCATAATGACCAGGTTTAATTTTTAAAAAATCTGATAATTTGTTCATGATAAAATTTTTAATAGGATATAGTTTAACTACAATTGCAACTCCATTCTGAAAAACTGAAAACAATATTATTTGGGTTGATATTTTGGAGATGTAGTTTCCACAATACAGCCAATACTGATTCAAATTTCTGTCGCTTAAGGCCTTGGAATTCGGAAATTCTCAAATAGCATGAATTAATAATAATTGAATTAATTTATGAATAAATATAATTTAAATATTTATTGGG
>BGPR01011324.1:35789-46989 GCA_013235015.1 Araneus ventricosus
TAATGGCGTGTTTGTTTATCCAGAAAATAGATTCCGGAATTCTTCGGTGTCGTTGCAGAATTTAGTATAGAGTCATTGCTTCACGATTCTTGAAAAGGATTTATTATTGCACTTAAAACCAGTATATTAAGCAAATAAGAATATTTCAATACATTTTAAAATGTTGTGAATGACGTATTCATGAAGTTCATTAGCTACCCGACTAAAATAACTTCATAATATATGATATTGAAGAGTATAAGCTAAGAAGAATTATTTCATGTTGAAACATTGCTTTCAATTTGTGAATTTAGATATTTAAGCGTTAGAGCTAAATGTCTTAATTAAAGAATAATTACCTTTCCTTTCCTTGGCTAAACCAAACGCATCCGAGTGATTCTTTTTCTGTTTTATCTAACAAGTGATTATAATTTATCAGATTTCAACTGGCTTAATCATTTCAGCCATAATGGGCATATACTTCCAGTAGATTAGACGTCATTCCCTATTCCTAAATAAATCCCGCTGTTCTTAAGGAATTTGGGAATAAAATTATGATTCAAGAATCTTGAAAACACTCTCAGATTGCAAATGGCGGACTTCTGATTTTGAGCACACACATTGCTCAAGTTTCAATTGGTCTATTTTTTTAAAATTTTATAGTAAGTGCGACTATATTTATGCCATACTTAGAGTAAAATAATTCTTATTTATTAATAATTTACCCTTTTTAATATCAGATTTAAGAAATGTTGAATAAATTCTTTCTTTGGGGTATATTGTCTCACTGTTAAGTGCGATTGGGACTGTACGGTACGGTTCCCATACAATTCGCATCTTTTCATTAAAATTCATTAGTACTTCGCATGCATGTTAACTTGAAATTAAGCAGTATACCCTCAAACATGCGACAAGTAGTATAGTTTCTTAGCAAGAGTATGAAAAAGAAATATACATTTTAATTAAGTTTACTAATTAAATGCGATACAATTGAAAATTTAGCCTTTTATTTCCTGAGCAATATCGATATTTTTCTAAAAATTAATTTCTGTAATTGTAAACGATTGAACTGAACTACTTATATAAAATACTTAGATATATAAAGTATTATTGCTTTTTTTATAGAATAGCACTTCATAATCATAATGTGTAAGAATAACTTAGAATGGAACTTTTAAACATTAGGAAAAGCATATTCATACGTATGAAAATAAATATAAGAATATGTATACACATGAAAATAAATATAAGAATATGTATACATATGAAAATAGATATAAGAACATGTATGCAAATGAAAATAAATATAAGAATATGTATACATATGAAAATAAATATAAGGATATGTATACATATACATATGATAATAAATAAGAATGAACACATTAGCAAAATAAAAAATAAGTAGACAAAAGGACACATCCATATATGCATTACTTCAAGATCATATTTCATCATTTAATAATCACTTAAGGAAATGGTGTGCATAATATTTTTATTCCAAACATGTTCGTTCACTTATATTTCTCAAAAATCAAATTAGTAAAACATACAGGAACAAGTAATATAAAAATAAATATAAAAGTTCATAAAATACATAAGACAACGGCAACATAAGATAATCTAGTAAAAATTATTTATACTTATTCGTAAATCCTATATATTTGAATCCATATTTACTTAATTTCTTATTACGTAAATAAGTTACTGAATAAGTGCATTCTTTATACTTACATAAATCCTGTTTTGTTTATTTTTATTTTTAAATTTATTCTTATTTATTTCTAACTTTCTGTTGACTTCTTTTTGTTTTGATAAGAAATTGAAATTTAACAAATTAGAGGACATAGAATAATAGAATAACATAGAATAATCTAGTAAAAATTGTTTATACTTATCCATAAATTCTATCTTTTTTAAATCCAGATTAAATTTATTTCTTACTACGTAAATGATTTGCTTCATAAGTGCGTACAAAAATTCTATACTTACAAAAATCCTATTTTTTCTACTTTAATTTTTATATTTATTCTTATTTATTTCTATATTTGCGCACATTTTGTCTTATCTTATTGTTTAATATTTTCCTTCCATTTCCCTTTTCTGATTTTGTTTCAATTCTTAATCTACACTTGTCTTATCAAAATCATATTTCACTCTTGCATAAAGAGATTTTATGTATAAAATTTATTTCCAAACCAAATATATTTTTTCTAATTGCATTCAAAAATTTCTTTATCCAAAGATAGAAATGCGAAAGGAAAACCTCAAATACTCCCTTTGAAAAGGAAAATTTAAATACATCCCAAATTTGACAAGTTTCAAGCACAGATATATTTACTCATTATAATCATAATAACTTCAATGATGCATGTGATGCTATATTTCAAGAGTTACTCATACATTTAGATTACTCCATTCACTCTCACAAAAAGTATTTTTGAAATTTTCATATGCGTGAAATGTAGCATACTTATAATTTCAAATTCCATATGTGATAGTAAATAAAATAAAGTCTAAATTCACATTCACTTAATCTGATTTAATATTGTTCTGAAAAATCATGTGTCATGCCAATGATTCACTCGGGATTTAACTTGGTTAAAGGTGATGATAATAAATAGAAGAAGGAAAATATTTATTCACGATGAAAATATGATCGATCTAGATTTGCAAAACTTTCATCATAATACAAGGAAATAAATATATACTAAGACTTTCTCACAAAATTGAATATGATTGATAGGACAATCACTGCTTCAAACAATTAACTTTACTTTTTGTTCCGAGTCAACAAATGTTCCCAGATTCTTTACGTATTAAATTCCTGACATTAACCTTTGCACTGGACACTGAAAAAACAGAAAATTCTTACCAAGTAGCTCATAATAATTTTTACTTCGTGTGTTATTGATTACTTTATAAATGTCTTTTTAAATTTAAGAATCCTTCATCAGTGTTTAATTTATAACTAAGCTGACAACCCGGCGCTGCTCAGGATCCAAACTTTTCTTATGACCTTCCGCTGCTTTTTCTACAAATATTGTCAATAACTTTTTCAAAAAACATAAATACCCCATTTTATTAAATCAAAGTTGTAAAATCTCGCTTTAAAAATACTTTTGAAAGATTCAGGGGGATCCAGAAGCAGATGCAATTGCTGTTTTCCGTTACTGCAAAACTTGACAGATGATTCTCCAGGCCACATTCTCACACCGCCAATTGAGCAAATACTCGGCATCGTCCATATACTCAACAATCGTTTCAGATTCGTAAGAACAAGTGAAATTAATGTTATAATCTCTCATATTCAACATGGGTAACATTCAAGACACAATCTTTTCTTTCAGATTGTGTTCTTCTTTCAATCTAAACTAGTATATTATGTTGCTCTTCAATTTTTCGCTATCTTCGATCAGGACCCCTTTCAGCATTCGACTCAAGTCTGCGGTCTTGCTTTTCGGCAATTTTTCGTTGTCTCCTTTCTGCATTCTTTTTAGCATATGCTTGTAGCTTGACTTGTCTCTTTTTAGTAGTTTCTCACTGTCTCTGACCTGCCTTTCTTTCAGAATCAGTCCGATACCGTCTGTTTGTTCTTCCGTTTTGGATGTTTGGTTATCCATTCTTTTCTCAGCTGAAGATTCACAGTACGCTTCTTTTCAGGATTGGTTCAAAATTCCATTTTCTTCTACATGTGGAGGCTCATGAAGACATGCCACTAGATCAGTAACATAAATACGTGTAGTAAAACAAAGAAGTATTTTATTTGATTTGATCAATTCTTTAATCCCGAGGGGACTTTTTTCTTCTATCCCCTTTAAAACCGAAACAATTTGGGTGGAAGCGACAAGAATTGGACTCTCCGAACCTGAGTGGTCATTTACCCCACCCCTGATATAATATTCCCTTAAGTCGCAGGAAAATGGACTGTGGCTCGCAAGTATAATTGAATCGCCTACAGCGCTTACCTCTTAAACGATCTCAGAACCTCACCTTCCCTCAAAAGAAGCCAACCGCCTCAGAACGGCCTTCGTCTCTGTTAAGAGGAAATTTTTAGACCTCCCGTGACCACTTCGCTCGGTGTGAGAGGATTAAAAACATAAACCTAAAAAAAATTGGGAAAAACAAAACGTTTCCAAAATATACGTTGCAAAGTAAAACATCAAAAGACAAATTAATTACTGCAAATAGTAGTTAGTTAGAAGATGGGAACATATTATGTCGTCTCGTGCGGTAATAACCATCATGAAAATAAAATTTCGAATCACACGACATGAAAGATAATGAAGAATAAAATCTTACAGATGTGTCACCTCAATAAACTACAAATAGAAACAAAAATGCATATGGGGTAGTAATTGAAGACTGTAAACTGCGATATCAAAAGTAAAATACCTCAGAACTACATATAATAGCACAGTGACACAGACAAGAACACAAAACTTGCAAACCACGGGAAATAATCATGAAACGATAAAACTTATGCAGCATTAATTCATTTACTCTCAAATGTGATTTCTAATAAATCGAAATCAGTAGAGCTCAAAACAAAGAGTCCTTGCGCCAAACGCTATTGCACATGTCTGACATCATCAAACTAGTAATGAACTTCAGAAAAAAAAAACCGGGAGAAATGTGCTTCGAAAAAATTTAAAAACTCGTTAAAAATCAGAAAAGTCACGCATGAACTTAATAGAAAGGGAATTTTCTGGATATTATAAAGATAAAAAAAATTATAGTTTTCTGCTGAGAAAATTTTCTGAAAATTTTCGGAAATACGAAAAAAAAGCCCGAATTCACCATTTAACATAAAATAAATTTTAAAAATTAATTCTAGTTTTAAAATATTTTTGTGCCTATTGCTTCCACTTGTACACGCGCCAAATATGGAACCAGTACGTCAAATGGCCTGAACGTGCATATTGACAAAAAACGGACATTCATGCGCAGACGCAAATTAGCACTTTCGCATACTATATGAATATCTGACATCATGATCGAAAAAGCATACATTTGATAATAGTCATAGAAAGTCTAAAATTAAATATTTTACGAATTATTTAAAATCATTATAATTCGGATTAAGGAAAGTTTATCAATAAAATTCAAAACTCAAAGCAATCTTCTTCCATTTCATTAGAAGATCCACTATGCATGCAAAATAACAAAATAATCTGCTGGAATGATAAAAGTGTAAGTCACATGCAATTACAATATACGGATGATTTCTGCACCATTTTTAAATATTAAGCCATGAAAGAGTAAATGAAATATAGAGATTACTATGCTTAAAATAACTAATTACTAAGCTTTAAATTTTATACTAAATAGCTTTAAATATAAAATTTTTCATTCACAGATTAAATACAGGGTTCTTAAAAATTCAAAGCTAATATTAAATTAATTTATCAGTTACTTCCTTAGACGTATAAAATGACTGCGTTTCGATTGCTTTTACCCAATTACGAATTCTTATTTATGGATAATTGTATATAATTCAATAAATCGTGTCATCTGGTCATCATCATACAAAATCACCTAAACATTAAAGCAGTTACTTCAAATTATCGTATACATTCTATTTCAAAAGTTAAAAAAACTATTAAGGCAATATAAATATTACTACAAGTAAATATATTATACTTGAGTTTAAAAAAAATAGAGGATTACATTTTTCTACCAGCCAAAATTATACTTGAAAACTTTAAATTTAGTTTTATTATGTCTACAAAGAAAACATTACGAATGAATTAAAAAATTCCAACAATGGCTTAGTATTTCGTTTTCTTCGTATTCTCTTCATTACACTCTATTTTTATTTGCCCAGAAGCAAATTCTATTTTTGAATAAATTTTATTTCAAAGCGGATTAACTTTTCTTAAGAAATAACTCAGTATAAAATTTTTCTCAGTGATTTGTTCAAACAATATATCACTTAATTTCTTGTTTATCTTCCGATTGACTTGCGAAATATGTGTTTTATCTCGTTACTGATTTTTATTTGATCAGTGAATTTAGTATTCCTCGCTTCATTTTGGATAATTAAAATAGCATATTTTCAAAAGAACTTCAAACTTGTTTTATTAAAAAATCTTTTCTCTCGACTAATAATAAATTATACTTATATGTCTGAGCAAAGTTTGGAAGAAAGAAAAAGCATTTTATTGGTACGAAGCTGTAAAGTTGTTTCACAAACTTGCTAAACTTATGCCAGGAAAGAGAGTTTAACACAGGTTTTACTAGAAGCCAAGCCAATGAACCCCAACCTTGGTGACTAGGCGATAAATTTGGCGACTTTGATGTCAAAATGAAACTTTTAGAAAGTAAAAGAAATTTGGCGCTATTTCTACTAGGAACGAAGAGATTATTATGTGACGTCACTTCTTGTTTGAAAAGATATAAAAAGCAAGCTCTCGAACCAAGAGTCAGTCAGTTGAAACCTTGACCGCAGTACAAGCCGGTGAATTGATAGACTTTCAGAACTAATGAAAGTTCTGTGACTGATATTATCAGTGATTTTCTGCATGCTTGAGTTGTTAATTTATACAAATGGTGATTAGTCTTGTTACCGGTGCTACTTTTACTTTTTTGGAATATTCATAAAAAAAAGAGTAATTTATTTTTAATTATCCTGTTTGTTGGACTGCATTCACACCCACCGGACGATTTTTGTAACAATATGCGGTTTTCTAAGTAGTTGTGCTACATAAACAAATTCAGAGGGCAGAATTTTTCTTGCATTGAGACTCTTTTAATCCTATAAGAACAGAGGTTTCGTTTTTAACATTGAAGATAAGGTTAAATTCAGAACATTGAAAAAATATTGAGTTTATTTTTAACTCTTAACTGGGGAGGTGAAAATTTTGGTCTTAACTAGGGAGGTGCGTCTACGAGACCGCATTTTTTAAAAAAATTCAAATAACATTTTATAATAAAAAGGACAGTATAAAATTCTGTCTATATATTCTGGAGATATTTTTCTTAATGTAGAAAATATTTTTTTAATTTTAGAAAATATATTATCAGCGGAAAAATTAATTACTTGGCTACATACATTTTCACCGAATATATATTATAACTAATATTAATCTTAAAAAGCCATAAATACTTTTTATATTTTACCAATGATATTTATTTTTCCAATATACAAATGTATGAGAAAAATAATAAATTTAAAATTTAACTATTATACAAAAAATGACATTGGGTAAAACTGACTTGGTTTTCCATGAAATTATTTCAATTGAGATTCTTGAGCACATCCATACCTAATTTTCGAATGCATTCTAAACATACAGGTTTTTAATATATGTATAAATATGCAGTTTTCGTTTTCTTCTTTGGTTGACATAAATTATATTTTTTCCTCAATTCAAACTTGGTGATCTTCCGGGATTATCAATCTGTCCTGGACCTCTGTCGTATAACTTTCTAAAATTTGTTTTAATTTCATTCACGATTTTTTCTTGGATTTTCGATTCTTCTTTTATTGAGGGAACTAATTATCTTTCCAGTGCTTATATAAACATCATAAAGGGTTTACAGAATAACTTTGATTCAAAATGTATGAATATTCAGTGATAATTTCCAATAGCCTATAGAAAATAACCATAGACCAATTCTGCGAGTCGGATGATAATATGTCAGAAATTCTGTTAGTCCGTTTTATTTCAGAATGACCATTTAAAACGATTTCTCAATAATAATATTTTTTTAGATGAAGAAGGTTGATCTTCTTGTTAATCTTCTTCATCTTAAAATCCGTATAATTTAAAATTAATCGAATGTGAGCTTTCATCAAAAATTCCTCTGTGCAATTATTCTCATCACTGAAATCACTTCCTACTTCATTTAGAAGTTTTTGAAGATCAGAAGGTTAGATGATATTCAGAGGACTAAGTTCAAGTGCCATTCTCTAAACTTTTCACAATATTGGAACACTAGCAAGCAGGTGCGGTCTGTTAGACCGCTAGGAAAGAAATAAATGGAATATAAAAAAAGCAGACGCCGGAACTCAATAAAATGTACACGTTTAGTCAAGATCATAAAATGAGAAGCTACAAGACGAATCCATTTAATTGAACGTAAAATAGAATAGGGGTAATCCCCAGTTGAGGGTTAATCTATTCATTTCCGTTTTATCTTCAATAAAAGCTTCGTGATTACATTAATTTTTAAAGAAAGAGAGTGTTGGTAAAATATTAAGCAGGCATACTTCTTCAGGGAAAAATATGTTTAACTGTCGTATTCGGCTCGTTTTATAACAACAATTTTGTTATTTATGATGGACATATTATTGCACTATAGATTTTGTAAAATGACATTGTTGTTACTTGATTTTAAAAATTTGTTTTAAATTTTTGGAATAATTTTAATTAACCCTCCCAGCGGCGCAATGGAAATTTTGAAACGTTTGAGAAATGCCACCTTCTTAAAACTTAGTTGTACTAGCAAACGGCAGCAGTTTTTAACAATGAACATCCCTTCCCCCTTTTTGCGGTTAGAGAATACTCCGATGTCAAAGGAGAGACATGACAGTGATTTATACTACTGTGGGCTCTGAGGGCTTCTCAATAAGCCTGAAGAAAATGGGTTGGGATAGGGGGACAGCAGCCAGTTTATCTTTGAAGCAAGGTATTTTGAAACCTGTGTAGGGGTGAGTGAATGGCCGTGGGGCGACACTTGAGCGTAAATAAATACGGTTTGAAAAGGAACGAAATATCATCTGTTTAGACAGGTAGTAGATAGAACTAAAGCCTCAGCAGGAATATAATTAGAGGTGTGTCCGTGTCTCTGTCATTAATGCTATTATCTTCTATCGAGGTAATACCTTCTATCGAGGTGAGCAATCGTCGTTCATTCAAGCAGAGACTCGAGATGAATCCGGTATTTTTTCCCCAAGAACTGTAATTTTAGGAAGGGTAGTCTTTAGACGGATATATAAACTCCGACTTGATTTATGTTTTGTCATTTCTTTTTGATGTTTACTGCTCATGTGCTCTCGACTTAGCGTTGCTCTCTCAACTCTCGACACGTTCGTTTTTTAATTGCGTTTCAAAATACTTATGAACAATGGATTCAGAAGAATACTCAGAATCGGATTCTTCCTATGAGGACATTTCTGATGAAAGTGATTCCGATGAAGATACATTGGATGCCGCTAGAAACTGGTGTAGAATTGACCAAGAAAACCTTGCACCACCCCCACCAAGATTTCCTTTCAGTGGCAACCCAGGACTGAATACACGCATGGACGGTTCTTCTCCCATTGAATTTTTCTGCATTTTCTTCGATGATGACATAGTAGGTTATATAGCGAGCGAAACGAACCGCTATTCAGAAGATTTCATTGAGAAAAATGATTTAACTCCAAGCTCAAGGGTTCAGAAATGGAAAGATGTCGACTCAAATGAAATTCGTGTTTTTTTGGGCATTATTATTTTGCAAGGTATAGTACAAAAGCCATTGCAAAAGTGGTATTGGTCGCAGAGGCCATTGCTTAGCACTCCATATTTGAAACAACTTATGTCCGAAAAAAGATTCAACATCATCATGAAATTCCTTCATTTCACAAATAATGAAACAATCGATTTGGAGACACATCCCCAACCTGGCTTACGAAAAATACATGAAGTTTATGATGCCATAAACAGAAAGTTCAAATCAAGTTACGTTCCAGAAAGGGATGTGTCAGTTGATGAATCCTTATTATTGTATAAAGGAAGATTGGGCTGCAAACAGTACCTACCAAAAAAGAGAGCCAGGTTCGGGATTAAATTCTATCAGCTATGCGAATCTTCCAGTGGTTATATTTGGAATAGCCTTATTTACACAGGAAAGGATATGCCACTGTGGAATGAATCCCCCAATTACTACAACGAACATAGTTATGACACTCTTGGAGGATCTTCTTGACAAGGGCTATTGTGTAACTTTGGACAATTTCTATACGTCACCAGAATTGGCAGAACTTCTGTTATCTCACCGCACTGATGTTTATGGTACATTGAGACCTAACAGAATTAGCGTTCACGAAGAAATCAAAAAAGGGACTCTCAAAAAAGGAGAAATCGTTGGATTTCAGAAGGGGAAGATTTGTGTAATGAAATACATGGACAAAAAACCCATAAGTATTTTAAGTACTGTGCATAATACGGTAATTGTCGAACAGGACAAGAAAAGGAAAAAACTCACGGAAAATCGGAAAGAATAGTTTCCAAAAAACCGCAAGCTATAATTGACTACAACCCTACTATGGGAGGCGTGGATAAGGCTAATCAGTGTTTGTCATACTACCCTACTGTAAGAAATCAGTAACAGAAGTATTACTTAAAAATATTTCGACAAATTTTAAATCAGTCAGTGTGGAATTCCTTTGTCCTCTACAAAAATAATGGGGGCACCATGTCCCATTTGGACTTCCGCCTTCAGCTTGTTGAAGAATTGGCCAAAATATATGGGGAATCGAAACATTCTTCACAAAATACTACATCTTCTGACCGCCTCACCGGACGTCACTTTCCATCTCGCATTCAACCAACACAGAAAAAGAAAGCCCCGACAAAAATATGCATTGTTTGCAGTCAGAAGTTTAACGAAAAAGGTCAGCGGGTAAGAAAGGAATCGAGGTACCAATGCGCGCAGTGTAACGTAACCTTATGCGTTACACCATGCTTCGAAAAATACCACACAGTTGAAAATTTTTAAAAATTCGGAACTCTTTTTCTTTAAAATTTTGGAAAAACGCATAATTTTTTTGTATGCTCATAATTTTTTAACTTACTCGTGAAATAATTTATTAGATACATTGTATTTGAATATCCTTGTTCATATAGGAAATCTGTTTTACTTATATGTTTTAAGAAAATGAAATAATGGATCAAGTAACTCAAAATGACTGTCATACAATAATTCTTCGTGTATTATCTAAAATAATCAATGCAGTAATAGTTTTTTCATGTACCATATTTTTATATTACTTGATATTTGCATATTTAGAGTCAAAGTGTGCAACTTCATTGTCTTGTATATGCAATTATGATAATAGTTTTATTAGTTTGTCATTCATTAGAAGTCTGATTATATAATATTGCATTACCTGCTAATTTCACAAAGTATTTTGTATCAGTATTGCATTCAGTTATATTAGCACGTTAAAACTTGAGTTAGATACTATTTTCAACATTAATAAATTTTGGTATAAATATAAGATATATAAGTA
>BGPR01011325.1:0-29924 GCA_013235015.1 Araneus ventricosus
TAGCCAGATTTTGACTCCTAATCAGTTTTCAACAGACACCTGCCACCCAGGGCCAGAGAACTATAAGGGCTGGCTCATACCTTTGAAGTTTACGATTTGCCGACATGTAGGGAGGAAACCAGTTTTGACGTCACTGGGCTGACAAAGTGGGGTCCGAGAGTGTCCACTGGAGATTCTTTCATTCTTAGTTTGTTCTTTCATTCTTCTATTTGTTCCTGTGTTACTTGTTATTTTGTTGAAATATTGTGAAAATCTTGCATCTCTTGCAAGTATGTCTACTTGTGCTGTCGCTACCTGTTCAAATTATCACAGGAAAACGAAAGACAAAGGTGTAACATATCATGTGTTTTCAGTACGTCCGAATCGGAATAAACTTCGGATCTCGAAATGTAAAAGACAAGATCATATAAATGTAAAATACGCTAGGATCACTTCAGGCTAACTGATTACATGGATGGCATGAAGAATCGTCTACTTTGTTTAAATCAAAAGAAAATTGTAAAACCTGATGAAGTTCCGAGTGTTAGCTTGCCATTGCAAGATAATGGGGAAGATAATTCAAGTAGAAGTGATAGGAAAAGGAATAGAAGTATTTTACAGGAAGCAAAAATTAGATTAAAATGGCAGAGTCCTAAAAAAGCATGCGAAACGAGGAAAACTGAGAAAACAAGGAGACTAAGAAAAATTGGAGAAAAAAATAAAATAAATGAAAACGAAAGCTTAAATTAGCTGTATTTTAACCGAAAATAAAAGTTTAAAAAGTGAAGTGAAAAAACTATTGAAAATAGAAGAACATTTTAAAAATATCTTAACAGGAACTCAGATAAATGCCGCTGGAAACAACCAGTATTCTTCAATTTTGATACAACAATGACGAAACATCTTTTGTACGAAATAATTAAAGACATTGAAGAGAAAGGCTTAATTGTAAAAGCAATTTTTTCCGATTTAGCTGGAGGCGCCACACTTTGGAAAGAACTGGAAATAACCTCAAAGAACAATTTTTTATTCATCCTTTAAACTGCAGATGGATCTGGGCATTCGCCGATCCTCCACATTATTTGAAACTACTGAGAAATCATTTTCTTGACGCCGGTTTGGTTTTGAAAGATGAAACTGTTCTTACTCAAAACTTCTTCGAAGAAGTGTTTAAAAAAGATCGAGGATACTGGCATCCAATTTTAAATATTAAGTAAAAAAAGGAAAACAATAATATCAAAACCCTTATAGTAAAGGGATTTTCGTATTTTCGAGCGAGGAGTGTCCTCTTGGTGACGTCACAAATTTCCCCCACTAGTTCTTCGCTGAAGGCTCTATGAACCAGCCCTTGTGTTTCTCTGGCCCTGCCTGCCACCACTTAGCCAGATTTTGACTCCTAATCAGTTTTCAACAGACACCTGCCACCACTTAGCCAGATTTTGACTCCTAATCAGTTTTCAACAGACACCTGCCACCACTTAGCCAGATTTTAAAGTCAAAATATCGTCATTTTGATTTTTTTTCCCCATTGATCTATTTTTGAGGTAATGGAAGGAATTAGAAAATGATTTTTATTTTTTCAAATTTAACTATATTTTTAAAAAATTAATATTTATGTGAAAAAATTTTAAAAATAATTTCCTGCAGTTTTTAATATTTTTTTCTAAAAAGGTAAAAAAGAAAAAAGCCAAAAGAAAAAAATTCTCTGATATTCATTCTTCAGTTAATTTAATATAAATGCATTGAAATCTTTGCTTTAAATTAATTTGGGTGTTAATTGGTTAACATGATGATTTTTATAGATTGGCTTTCTTTTTGTAAACTGCCTGATTCGTTACATACAGAATGCAACGTATGATGCAAGCAAGCATCAAAACTTTTTTTTTGTTTTTATTATTCTTACTTCAGCAAGCGAGTATTTATGTGGTGAACCGGCATAAGAAAAGAAAAAGAAAGGCAGGAATAATGTATTTCTTTTGCCAATTCAGCATGTTCCAGCGTTCCAGAACTAGAAATTTTCCACGACAGGTCAATAAAGTGAAACCTTTACAGTTAGGGTTGCCATAATTGCCAAGCTTTGATACGGGACGTCTAAGTGCTGAATAAATAAAATATGAAAAAATGGGTAGGTAACGGTTTACTTTACTTTGATAAAAAAAAAATCAATAATGTTAAAGCAATCTTATAAAATTAACACGTAGAATAATATAAAAGATGCAAGGCTAAACTTTCTTAGCCCAGCCATATTTTTGAAGTTATTTTTACTTTCTTAATTATATCATTTTCTCCTTTCACACAAGTCTCCCCTGACAACTTGTTTCTTTCGTCCGACCATTGAGTTGACATGAGGGAAAATATTCTCTCCACCTCTGCATTGCGGGCATTCGCTTAAAACTTTATTAGGCATGACTTCTAGCCTGCAAAAAAACTTCAGTCTTACTCAACTCTACCGTTCTCAATTGCATAGTTACTTCGCAGTTTTGGATGGTATTTTTTCTTCTAAATAATCTTTTAGATATACAAGCTGGTCGAATAGAATCTCAATGTTGCCAACATCGATGTTTTTTCTTGTCAATATGCAATAATGTGTTCTATATCTTCCCATTCAGGAACTAGGTTCAAAACGGGACAAAGAGTAATACGGGACTGAGCAGTGAAATACGGTGACCGTCCCGTGTATACGGGACGTATGACAACCCTATTTACAGTTTGAATATTTTGAACGACAGCCTTTGATTGCTCCCCTCTGGCGATGTTTGGCGACAATTCGTAATTTTCTTCCTTCGATTACGATAAGATAACGAGCAGCGGCGATATAAAAGAAGCAGCAGGTGTCCACGGCTACGATGGTGCCCGCCTTCTATTCCCCATGTCTTCGCTGAGTTCCTGTTACTCAATATTTATCGGCAGCTGCTCCTGACATCGATTGTTATAAAGGTAATCTTCACTAAACAGTTTATGAATTGCAGAAAATGTTTACCGTAATGACCCTTTCAATTCGATTATTTTCTAGATAACTTTCGTTTATTATTTTTAGTTTTGTAATTATTGAAGCAAATTTAAAAAATTTTTTACCGTTATGATCCTTTCAATGCGATTATTTTCTAGATAACTTTCGTTTATTATTTTTAGTTTTGTAATTATTAAAGCAAATTACAATTTTTTACCGTGATGACCCTTTCAATGAGATTATTTTCTAGATAATTTTTGCTTATTATTTTTAGTTTTGGAACTATCCATGCAAATAAAATTTTTGATAAACATCATCGGACGTACATGCCTTAATGATATTGTTCTGCTGGGGAAAAGTAGTACTTTTTATTCCGATAGTATTTTTCACCTGAAAATTCAGCTTTAAAATTTTTATGAAAAAAAAAATGCACAAATAATGTAAATTAAAAACCATTTCGTGTGAAAGAAATTATTACTAGTATTCCTCTGGGACATATATGTCCCAGTTTAAAAACTGAAAACTGATTTTTATCAAAAATTAATAATTATCCGAAAAACGGTATACGTTTCGAAGTGATTTTTATCCGAATTCATGCTGTACATTCAGAGCTGTTTTTATCTAATGGACAATAACTTATAAGTAATGCATAAGCTTAGTTAAAATTCTAATAAATATATAACTAAATACAGTCGGACCTCTATTTAACGAAGTCGCTAAATCCCGAAAAAAAGTTCGTTATATGGAAAATTCGTTAAATAGAGATTCACCTTTTGAAATACTTTAAACTACACAAAACAAATTTTAAATTCATAAACACTAAATATTATTTAAAAAGTAATTAATCACACCGTTATTTTGTAAATTAATATCTATTTGTTTTATATATTTTACCCATCAAAAAGAAATCTGCTAGGAAAACAAAAATAAAACAAAACATTGTCCGGGAATACACTGTATTCTCAATTAAGAAAAGAATTTTATATTAAAATTAATGAATTTTAACATTTTATCATACGAAGATTTGTTAATTTCTGCATCATGATCATTTCCATCTTCATCATCTTCGTCTTCACTGCAATTCATTGCTGTATTGTTTTTATTTTTCACATTGTCCACTTCAAAACTGCCTCATCCACATCTTCATAGACACATGCTTTTGAACGAGAATTCAATGATTCATAATTTTGTATCTTATCACGAATTTTTTATTATGGTTGATAAGCTGTTTGGAGGAATACCAAATTTTAAAGCAATATCCTTTTTTTTTCACGCCTTTATCCACCTCATGGAGAATTAAATTTTTTTCTTTGATGCTGAAGCACTTTCGCTTTGACGTTTTCCAGCTTCAAGGCCATTGATCGCCAAAAAATGTGTTAAAAGAAAGAATAAGTTTGAAATGTTTAGAAATATTTTGAGAAATAGGGAGAAAAAAAAAATAGGATCACAAGAAAAAGTTCGTTAAATAGAGAATGCGCTTCGCTATTTGGAGGTTATTTTTTGAAGAAATTCGCATAATGTTCTTGGTTCCAAGAAAAAGTTCGCAAATCAGAGGTTCGTTAAATAGAGGTCCGACTGTATATAATAGTAATATTTTTAATAATAATTTTTAAATAACTTATAATGTATAAGTAATCAGAGTCTCGCTTACGGTGGGATATAGTAATGGTGTGGGTCGAGTTAACGCTGCCGATGTTGGGTCGTACCTCTGTTTGAGGGATCATCGCATGAGCCGCTCGTAATGGGGGCCACAATGCGGGGGACACAGTGCCCGATTCATTGTCGTGGCGGCCGGATCATTCCTGTCTTTCCAGCACGCTGCGGCTGGACGGGAGTAACTCGTTTATGGCTGTCTAATGAACCAATTGGGCTGCAGACGAGCAGCGCCCAAAACTTTCCATGCCGACCGATTTTGAACCAAAAATGCTTTTAATCATTAGGGTTTGTAACTAGACAGACACAAATATGTTTATAGTATGTTATAAATTAAAATGCATATTTTGTGTCAATCAAATAAATAATTAAGAATTTTAAATAAAATACGAAGCGTTTGTATGTGTTTCATTATATTAATTTGAATATGAAGTATATTATTGTATTTTTACGTATAATAAATATTTAGAAGAGAATTGAAAGATAACTTTTTTGATGTAATGTAATCGTTAATACTAATCATGTATACGGTCAGAGGTGGCGGAAGTTGACATGAAAAATCCTATTTTGATAAATCGCTTATTCACAAAATTGCAAGGCTTTAATCGCAGAACAGGTGGCCTTTCTGCTCAATTATTTTAAAGATAACTATTTTCGTCGGCCATAGGCACTAAAATTCTAAGTTACGCTTCTGACGCAGCGCCTAATTCTACTAACCCAGGGTTGTTAAGACGGCGCTGGTTGCATTCACAAGTTATTGTATCACTAGTTGAGTAGAGTAAGTTTGATTTCGTTGCTCATAAACATTATTTAAAATATACAGTCATTTCATTTAAAATGGGACCTGGCTATCGCTAGCGCTGAGGAATCTTTCTTTGACCACTTCTTTCATCAAACTCTCTCGTTTCGTAAATACGAGGGGTGTTACTTTATTTTATAATTTTTTTTCCTCGTTCAGAATCCTAAGTGTTTGCTTACTGTCACGTGTTATTTAAACAGTTTCCGCCAGATACAGATACGTCTACTTGGTTACAAAATTATTTATCGTTCAAAATACTGACTCAATCATATCCAAATGTTTGCTTAATGTCAAGTATTTCTTCTAAGCTATCTATATATTTAAAATAATTGGCAAAACTAGAGAACGAGTCCCCCAGTCCCAACCACGGGACTGATTTCGATAATTTTTGTTTCATACGGAAGCTTATGACATCTAGATATGTCATCAAGGGTCGCCTGCCACCCTCCATTAACGAGAAATATTGCAAATAAAACTTTGGCAGAGTCCCTCCGGCTCTACAACCTCCAATTCGCCAATTTATTTCGCCAAGCTGCGAGCATAGCCACAGGCTATTAATATTACTGGCGAACAGCTGGTCGCCAAAAGCGGCTTGTTTTATTATAAAGTTATTTTATTATAAAGTTATTGTTTAGAAATTTCGGAGATTTTATCATTGCGAGTTACAATAGCTTTGATTCATAAAAATTGCGTTCCGAGAGTTCCGCAACTAATATTGAGCTACAGAAGCGCGATTCATTACTTTCTCATATCGCAATGCAATCATCAAAAAAATTCGAACTCGAGATTTTGATGAATCTGCTCGTTTTAGCTTTCCTTAAGACCGAAAAACACAATTTTGGAATTATGTCTGTCTGTCTGTGAACTCAAAATCGGTTGAAGCTAGACGAATGAAATTTGTTATGCGGTCTTCACACCAAATATGTAGATTTTTAACAAATTTTGGACGAAATTTTAAACAGGAAGTCTGTCTGTCTGGGTTCATGCGAACACAAAAACTTAAAAAGCTAGAAGTATGAAAGTTGGTGCACAGTTTTGTCATCAGAATTGCAGTTCTTGTCACATTCCGGACTCTTGTTGACCTTCTGTCCATCTGCATTTTCGCAAGCACGTGAGCGCGATAACGCAGCGACTCGGATCCATGAGGTCTGGAACTCCGTCTTCTAACTGCAGAGGGTGTTCCGTGTCAAATTTCGGTTTCAATCAACAACAATTTGACGGTACAACTGCAGTCCATTGGCCTCCACAGGGGCCATCACCTGCATTTCTGGGTGAGAAATAGTCTTGTAGTGAACAATGAATCCAAGTAGATAAAAACTGTGCGAAATTTAAAAGAGAGTAAAATTTAAAATCTAAGAGAGATTTTAAAGAGAAATTTTAAAAGATTTAAAAATAAATTAAATTAGATAGTAATTAAGTCATTTATTGTGGGAAAAATAAGGAATTTTAAGAAAGAGGCAAAAATTTCATGGCGATGATTCTGGCGAAGCAAAATGAAAAGCAGGCTCGAACCTGGGTCCATCGGATGCAAAACAGCACATAAACCAACCAAGCCAGGACGGCTTGCTAAGAGAACGCTAGGAGTGAATGAAGAGGGGGGAGGGGATGAGATTATAAACAGAGAATTATGTGCAGAGGATAGCTCTTGGTCTCTTACGAAATTTTTCATGAGAACTGTCGTAGGATGGGATGCTACTAATTGCAATGTTGCCGATTTGGTTTAAGTTATTGTAGAATTTGTCGGAAAGAAGACGTTTTAAATGCACTCTCGCCCCTCCCCCCCCCCCCACCCCCCACACCAGGTCAAAACCCGCCCAAATGTTTCATGCAAGGCAAGAGTGTCGTTAGAGTCCGCCTGACAGGTCCCGGTCTGCCCGATTTCGGGGGGGGGGGCAAGGTTTTCCCGCCGGGGGAACGATTGCTGTATAAGGGTAGTATGTACTTACCTCGGCAGTACATAAAGTGGCGCCCAGGGCAAATACCAAAACTGCGCCCCGCCTCTCTTCTTTCTTCTGAAATGTGATCCCCATTTTCTTTCCGGAAACTTTATGCCGGGGAGTGCAAAGATTAAAAGTGCAAACGAACTTAAAAAATAACATATAAAACATTCTTGAGTTGATCTTGAGTGTAAAATAACATACAAAACACTTTTGAGGGTCCTTCAGCCCCCGATTCTTTCTTCTTCATTGCTGCATATTTTATGAAAACAAACGAAGCTGAAATAAGAAAAATCACGCTTTTAATTAGAAGATTTAAAAAAATTCATAAATAAATTATAGATTCTTAAATATTTTTCTGACTTATGAAGGTAATCGAAAGAATTACCAGTTTTATTTTGGACCATATTAATTTTTTTTTACCCCTGAGGCAAATTTTTGCGGCATAATGAATAACAAATAATTCCCTTCATGCTGGAGTATATTTAAAAGTAGGTAAATAGTTCCGTTCAAAAATCAGGTGCAAGTGTGAAATAAACATACAGAAGATGCCTGCAGCAAAGTTTCTAATATAATTATAATAGCGTAATTTTATAAATTTCGATTCATTCATTTTATGCTGTGTAAAATGAAGTTAACAAAAACTGCCAACAGGAATTTCGGGTTTTATAATTAAATCATAAAAAATTAATTAAAGATGCTTAACTTGATAATAGTATAATAATTTACATTTTTTTGGAGTTAATGTATTTTGCAAAACAAGCGGAGGAGAGGGGGAATCTGACAGAAAAGTTAAGTCTGCTTGCTGGTGAGATTAAGCTTCTAAATGCCGAATAATTTAAAAGTGGAACATACACAGTCACAGAAACACCAAGAGACACGCTAGGATTTTGAAATTAGCATACAATCTTTTTAATAACATAAAAACATATTAAGGATTTAAGAATTAAAATGATTAGATCTGAAAAATAAAATAAAATACATAAAGAACTTAAAAATTTAATAGACAAAATTATTAAAAACATATTAGGAAATTAAAAGTTGTAAACATTTAATCTTAAAAACACGAAATGACAATAAAAACAATTCCATGTCCGTTAAAAGGTAAAAGAAAACACATCATGAATTTAAAAGTTGTGCTGAAAAGTCGCGTGTCTCGGATTATTTATGGTGTCAATTCACGTTACATGCGACAATTTGATTTGCGCATCTTGTCCGTAGCGTAGCGACCTGGGGGCGCGGGGGGTTTTAAAGATGCCCCGGGAGCAACTCGTAGGGGGGGGGGGGCACGAGGACAAAACAACAGTGCGTTTATGTGAAAGTTCACGAAGGGGCCAAAAAATAATGCCCTGCCCCGGGTGCCCACCCTTGCTCAACCAGTGGTGACGAAACATCGTCACAATTTTGAACTTTAAAACATTCCGGAATCAGTTTATATGTATATGCGAAAGTATTACAAAAACCAATAAAATTATCCAATTCATTTTTATGGTTTATTTTTCGATACATTTCAATAAATCGTTATTAATGATGCTATTGTTTTACAGTTAATATGCTATAATTTATTAAATACTTTATCGTATTTATTTATTTATTTAAAATATTTGTTGTGTTGATTTTGTTTCAGATCTTTCCGAAATTTTCAAAAGCTGTGTAAAAATGCTGCGTCTTGGTTTCGTCTTTATGATTTATCTGAGCTTTGTAGAAATCATCCGGTCACACCACTTCATCACTAGCAAAGAAGGTAAATTTTGTGTTCGAGAATTTTCTTGTCAATATTCTGCTGTCGCGTTTTGATAAAATGGAGTATGCTATCGATTTACTCTGGCTCACATTTTTATTCTTCGCTATTTAATATCCACTCCATTTCGATTCATTTCAGCATCACGTTTCAATCGAGTAGCATCGTGCATTTAATGTCTTTTGCGCGAATTCCACGCTATGACCGGTTCATAAATTTGCAATTCTATTACGTAAACAATCGCTAACACACGTCGAAGTTTCGTAACTCAAATTGCAGTGTCGGCTCGTCAGCTCAGAAACAAGCAGCGCTGCAGAAGTTGTATAGACCTAAGTTTTTGGAAATTTTATTTTGATTATTTTGGTATAGAATGATGATATACCAAAAATTGATAGTTTTTGAGTTATAAGCAAAAAACTGGGAACTTTTTTTCTCATGTTTTTGGTTATAACTAAAATTACTACAAAAATTTTTAATGGCAAACCTCACATTCGTCATCAGCACCACAAAAAACATAAAGGGAAAAAAATTTACATCTCCTACAAAATTTGATTTAAAAATCCACTTAACGACTAGACTACTGAGAGAAAGCCAAAAAGGCCAAAAGAGAAAGCCGCGCCTCTCGGGGTTCTAATTTCAACGGGAGAAAGGGTTGCTTTTTGCCGCGAAGACGTCTTTCAGCTCGTTACAGTGACAGTCGGTCGAACTTTCTTGCGTGACAAAATACCGTCCGATTTGAATCGCTAATAACTACGAGACTAATAATGCGAAAAGAATGGTTGACCCCACAACGGATAGATCATATCCGTAAGAGTTTGTCTCATCGCTTGTTTTGCCTGTGACGTCATCGTACCAGTGTAGGCGCATGCGCGTGATTGTTATGAATTAGCTTCATGTAAGGATATAAATAAGTGTAGCGTGGAAGCGCGTTTAGCTAGGAGATTGATTCTGGTGTCATTTTAACCCTTTATTAACTGAATTTACCTACTAGCAACTTTTTAATTTTGTTTTTTAATCATTCGATAATTTTTGTATGTAGAATAACCCTGGGAATGAGGAAAACACTTTTTTAATTAATTAAAATTACTTAATTAATTTAATTAATAATTGAAAAATTTTACTTTCTGCCTTCAGCTGTCATTTACTGCTTGTTATTGAAACTCCATTCTCCGTGTTCTTGTGAATACTGTCAGGAAAAACGGCCATATTGCGAAGATATGAGCGTGATTAAAGCAGTACTTTAAAGTACCGTCAGTAGATAAAGGGTTAAAGAGCTCGAGGAGTATTACTAGAACCCAAAATGAGACAATAAAAATATTTATCAGAATATAAGTAAAAATCGGTATTAAATTGAAAATTTCCAACTCCGCCTGTTTTTTGATTATAACATGCAGAGTTTTCTTTCGAATTGTACGAAACTTGCAGAATACTTGACAATACGTAAAAGAAACATTTTATTAAAATTTGAATCCAAAATTTGAATATTACGGGAAATATGAGCATTTTTAGTAAATAGTGTTTTACTGCGCATACGCGAAATGTAGTTCACTGTCAACAAATGGCGCCATCAAAAGCTACTCTAATTAAAACATAAGAAAGGCGCAGTTCGGGTTCGCGCCGTAGAGTTTTCGTGAGAACGTCGGGATAAAATCATAAAACAAGTGTTTCGTATTAGTATGCAATTTAATTATCAATCTCTTTAATACAATATTTAAACAGAGTTGTTTAATGGATGCAAAATAGATAAACCACCAGCTACCACAGACATGCGATAAACTTGTGATTTATCTATTCTGTAAACATTATACTACTCTGTGTAAATATTGTATTAAAGAGATTGATAATTAAATGACATATTAATACGAAACACTTGTTTTATGATTTTATCCCGACGTTTTCATGAAAAATCTACGGCACGGACGCGTATGTTTTTTCTTCCGACTGAGAGTTCCGAGTTGCTCAATGCGCGAAATTTCGATCCTAGGAGGGGCAAAACTCTCTGCAGCTCTGGTCTGTCTCTCTCTTAATTATTGATTGATTTTCCGTCTTCTTTTTACGTTTTTCATTACTTTTTGTCGTTTTCGATTATCATTGAATTTTCAAAATGGAAAAGTAAGCCAATTAGAGTAAAAAATAAAATACAAGTTTTAAAGTATTTTGAGGGGGACTGCAGCTCTGCAACCCTAATGGACGAGCCGCCACTGTCAAATTGATTTATACAAATATAGAATTTTGTCAGTTATCGGAAGTGTTTCGAATTGTTTACCGTTACTGTCCAGCCGCTGCTGATGGAACCATAGGATTGAATTGCAAAACGGCGTTGAGGATGTCAATCGCATTTGGGCACTCCGCTGCTGGTCGTGTGCAGCTGGCCTTGAACCAGGAACATGGCGCTTCATGCATCTCCACTAAGATAAGCTCATCGGGGTGAGGTGCGGATAGTATGTGGGGGGACCTCTTCTTGACAAACATCTGTTAGCCAGATTCATTAAGGACCCTCACATAGCGAGAGTGATGCAGAGGGGCTCCATCCTGCTGGAAGTACCATTTTTCAACGTCTCATGAAAGTTTGTCGTAAAGCATTCCTGTCGTAAGCTCGGATGAGCATCACTAGTCCAAGTATTTCCGGAGAAGGCAGGCCCAATTAATCCACGCACAGACCAACTACCCAACACAGTTAAGTTCAGATATTGTGGACAATTGGGAGGAAACGACATGAATTGGACTCTCCCAATCTGGGTGGTCATTTACCCCACCCCTGCTATAACCTTCCCTTAAGGCGCACGGAAAAGGGCTGTGGTTGTCAAGGATAATTTGACCCTCTACCCCTTTTATCTCCTAAGCGAACTCAGAACCACACCTCCCCTCAAAAGAAGCCAACCGCCTCAGACCGGCCTTCGCCGCTTTTGAGGGGAGACCGCCCAAAACCGCCTCGCTCGATGTGAGAGGTTCGGAGCACAGGGACTCAATCAGACATCATCGAAATGCAAGCGAAGGGAATTTTTTCCAGGCAAAAATTGTAACTCGTGTAAATTATAGAATATACGGAAATAACGTGATTTTTTCATTATAAAACATCTTAAAAATGCTAGTTTATTGAAGTATTTGTGTTGAATAACGAAGCGGAAATGTTTGGTGCAAGTTTATAACCACAAACCGGTGCGTTCAGGAAAAGATACTCTGGATAAAATCATCCCCAAATTAGCGCAATATGCGAGTAAAGGCTCAATAACTTAGTTTCTTTGTTATAACTTAACTATAAATTATTAATAACTTATCTTCTTATATTTATCAGTTAACTTATTTTCACTTTGATATTTACTTAAAATAAAAGTTTAATTATTTTTCTAATATAAATAGCATCTATAAAATTATATTATTATTCAGAGATAAAATAGAAGTAATTTTAACTGATGCATAACGCTTGTAAGTATTATAGTAAAAAATTTCGTAACTTCGCAGGGTGGTGTGCATACCTAAATTTGTATTGAAACATGGGTTGAGAAAAATGCAAGCAACTGTATATTTTTTATCATTCGCGTCCCTCTTGTATACATTTTTTAAAAGTTAATTTATGAAATTAAGACTTTTCGATCATGTACATATCACACATTTCCGGAATCTGTTAAATATCCCTTATTTTGCTAACAATTCTGAGAACAAGAGACCTCATGGGCGCCCGCCCCGCGGAAAAAACTAAGATATATTTTTCAGTGCAGTCTCTGAAGGTCTTCATTCGTTCTGAAGACCGAAGTTTGTTTCCCGGGACACAAAAAGTCACAATTTGTCTCTCGAGGAGGTACCTTTTTGTCTCTATATATGATACGGTCATTGAGAATAATCGTAAATAATGAATAAAAACCACATAAAAAATCTGGTTATTATGCATAATAACCACTTAAAGATCCGTTTGATAAGCATAATGACCGATTTATCACTTTGACCGTAACAAATACATTATCTTACAAAGCTGTATTTGAAATTTAAAACCAATCAATAAAATATATTGCACATCTATTTATGTACAAATTTTACTCAATGTATTTACAAAACGAATGCATTAACTTCTTAATAAAGTTACATAAAAAATTTAGTAGAGCAAAGTTGTAGAACGCGTTGCAGTCTTCAAAGTAAAGACTTATGTCCAGTTCTGAAACTTTTTGCAGCTCAGATGATAAGGATGATCTTCTATTCATTCTGTTCCGTCGT
Source organism: Araneus ventricosus (assembly GCA_013235015.1). Classification (NCBI taxonomy): domain Eukaryota; kingdom Metazoa; phylum Arthropoda; class Arachnida; order Araneae; family Araneidae; genus Araneus; species Araneus ventricosus. Next base: position 13,269 of record BGPR01011325.1, read on the forward strand.
TTCACGAGGGCGATTCAGAAAGTAAAGTAACAAGTCCTTCTGAGGAAAACCTTTATTTACGGATTCAAAGAGATGCGCATCGCAGTAAGGCACTGGCACATGTTTCTTCTGCAAATAGTCACTGTGGTTGAAGCATTTGATCCATCGGTACACTAACGTATCGAAACCAGAACAGAAGAAATCAACATCAAAGTCGTGATGCCTCGCTAAGACGGTTCTGAAATGCCGACCTCTCAGGCGCTTCTTTAACGGTCTGAGGAAATGAAAATCACTTGGTGCAAGGTCCGGGTTATAAGAAGGGTGTCCTAATGACTCCCATCGGAAATGAGGCCTATGCGGTCCAGCGTTGTCGGCCAACAACAGGACATCTGTCCAGAGCTGTCACTGTTGTTTAGACACAAATACCTTATCATTCTTCTTACTTCAATCGTCGGCCGCGTTTCCGTCAACGCCTCCATCTTCTAACTGAGACTTTGACGCATTACCGTGCAACTAATTCCATTTACTGGAGGTTTCAGTCGTCTCAGCAGTTTAGACAGGAAATTTGTACACTCGCCAGAGATCTTGTTCCCTTACTTTCTGAAAAGCCCTCGTACTCACCGGAAAGTTTCTTGTGACATAACGACCTTTCATTCCTTCTCCAGATTGCTACGCCGACGGTCCGACGGCGGTGAGGGTGTTCCTGACGGTGTGCTCTCTCCCGGCCTCTGCCACGGCGAAAGGAGTCGTCCGGCGCCGGCTCGAGGTGAACTGGGTCGGGATCCAACCGGCCCGGACCGACCGCGTTCACATCTACCGCAGGGATCCGACACGGGATCCGACAGCGAAACCCATTCTCTCGGTGGAACCGATCAAGTATCCCGGTGGCTACTTCAAAAGCGACATCGAATTACCCATCCACACCCACCATTTGAGAGTTTCGGCTGAATATCCGTGCTTAGGATACTGGGCCACTTACGAAAGGAAAAAGGGTGAGTTGACACTTCTGGCAGCTCTTTTGCGAGTGGCGTTGTTTGCATGAAAAGAAAGAGGACAAAATTATTTTCTCGCCGGTTTTTGCTTAGAAATGTGTATTTGTTTGATAGGATAATTTAATTCAATCCTTCTAATTATGTATATTGCAGATATAGTGTAGTTTGTGCAGATTGTATAAATATAAATATATATATATATAAACAAGAAACAAAAGACAAAAATTTTTATAAATTGAAGAATATATCATGGCGAGCCGCTCATCAGGAAGAAAAGCTCGCCTATGATACTAATAAGTGCTTTTTCTGCTAACGACATACGAAAACAGTAAAAATTTGTCGCTATCCCCTCAAAAAGCACAAGACAATTAAAAATGGAAAAATTCTGGAATAAAAGACAAATACAATGAAGACGATTTTAAAAAATCGAAAGCAAAGAATCCGAATACATAAGACCTAGAATAAAAATAATACAGTAATATTCACAAAACAATAAAAGAGAAAAAAATGAAAAGGCTTGCCACCGCCAGGAATGAGCACACGAGACTGTAATATATATACATATTTGTAAAAAGCACGAGGAAATATCTACAAATCAGTTATTGCTGTTGCCAAACAGAGGAAGAAAAGGAGAAAAAGGCTTTGCCGATAACCCCTAATTCATTGCTTGAGATATCGTCGCCCAAAGTTTTTGGGAATACCATTTTTTAAAAGTTGATCAAGCAAAGGCTTTGAGTGTCTTGATTTTGAATTTTCATTTGAACAAATGGATTTAATACGAGAAAATTGAGAGAGAATAGTGTTTCTAAATCTTAATAGAAATATTACAAAACCAATAGGAAAGTCGATTTACACTAAAATTAAAATCCTTTCTTTTGTCATATATATCGATACAAAAGTTATTAACAACATGTTTAATATCCAGATCTAAAAAATCCTCTTCAAAATGACTACTGTTTGTTTGTTTAAGAAGCAAGGCTGAAGGATAAATATTTTGCCACGTATTATTAAATGTTCCGTGATTAAAAAAATAAGATCATCTGCACATCTGAAAGCATGAGGATGAAAAAGTAAAAAATTCTTTTCAAATAATGAAGGAAAAGATTAGTTGTAATAGAAGAAAAAGAAGATCCTTGAGGAATGCCATGAGATTGGAGAAAAATACTTTCCTCATTGTAATAAATTTATTAAATATGCAAAAATTACATAATTTATCCCAATACTCAAAAGAAATATTGAGAATATTTTTGTAATAAAAAAAGTAAGAGTTAAGCACCTTTCGAAGAGTGACTAAAGGAATGCTTGTGAAAAGATCTTTGACATCGAAAGTCTCAATAGAAGAAATACTGACTTTATTATTGTGAATGTATATATATATATATATAACCAATACATTCAACCATATCTAAGACGCGTTGGGAGTGGGCGGTGCTGCCGACTCTCATGTGTAGTCCTCAATTCGAGACTTAGTTCTTTAATTTTTTTCTTCAATTCGAGACAAAGCGGTTTTATAGCAAGCATGCATCTCAAACATACCTTTCCACTAAACTTAAACATAAACCAATACATTAAAATATAACAAATCCTTACAAATTAAATGGCAACAGAAATTATTAAATCTACAATAAACAATTAAACAAACACTAAATCCAAAAATTTTTTTAACTTAATCTGAAATCATACTAAATAAAAAAAATCAAAGGATTGTGAAAGCAGATTCATAAAATATAGCAAACCCTAATTGTAAACACTCCCTAAAAACTAATATTAAAAACAAACTGCACTTAAAATTGAAATAACATAGGGAAGATTTGAAAAAGGCAATCCTATATAGAAATCCAACAATTATAATGGCCTGGAGAAGTTGGGATCTCCATTTCTCGTGTGTATTATATATTTTAATACTATTGTACTAATTTATGACCATAAAGAGAATTGTAAATATTAATTACACACATTAAAATTAAATATTTCAATCAAAGTTGCGAAATAATACTATTTGTAAGTATCGACATTTTAAGCAGTGTTTCATAAAGTAAGATTAACAAATTTCTTTATCTGATTATTCCTGAAATTTTTCTTCTTCTTCAAGAATATCATCTGCTTCTTCAGTGATATCATCATCTACACTAATTTCATCTTCTTCACTAATTTCTTCTTTTTCATATTATCGCTTCTTGTCCGGGTAGAGGCATCTCTAGGGTTCCTTTAGAAAAAGTTCTAGACTTTCTTCTTATTACTTGTCTAGAAGAAGACAAAAAGGGGTCGAACGTCAATAACAGTCTATTAATAATATCGATATTACAACGTTCTCTAGAAAATTTTTGTGTATAGCTTGTTCGATACAAACGAAAGTGTTTATTTATGGCTTCTGCTGCTTCTTCTGATAGTTGTCCAATAGATATAAGAACATGAGAAATCACCGATCCACCATGCACTAATATTTTATATATGGTTGGGTGACATTGGATACCAAGGATAAAGATTCACATATAATTCTGCAGTGTCAGCACAATATTTAAATTTTATTATACCTATTTAATATCCGCTTGATGGAGTTTCCAAGATTATTTTAAATCTATACCTTAAGTCTGTAGTAACACCTGTACGTTTAAATCTGCTTCGCTCCCTTTCAGAGTTAGTACTTTTCTTCCAGGTATATTAATCGCATGTTCGATTGTTTTAGGGGACCTTCTTTCATGAGACTAAACGCTTAATCTTCAAAACTTTCATTATAGATGCTAAATGAATGGTTTATTTAAATAAACGTCAACACTTTTTAAAGAAAATTCAAAATAGCTTCTTAAGCCATTTGATTGTTATCATGGTAGTTTAGAGCTAATTCAAACTTTTGTAAATAATTTAGTTTTGTTAGTGCAGATAAGCACGTAAATGTTTACATTAAGTATTTACAAGTTACATACACAGTTCCCCACCTACTTATCCACGATTCAAAATGCGCTTGTTCAAAATAAATGTTATTCCAATGTTCCAGAATCTTCTTCGAAGTATTCAAAAAATGTTAATAAAGCAAAAAATTAAAACGAAATAATTCCAAATGATTACCGCCACATACGGCCAATTCTCTAGTTAGAAGTAATAAATATTGAATTGCATCATAAGGCTCCATTTGCGATCTTGATTTCTAAAATATAATGTTCGTAGATGTTCGCCATGAAATACGTCTGCCGATGTGATAAGTTTGTGTGTGTAGTTCCGATAAAGTTTTCCATGGCTGCAATTTCGTTCTTCAGCTGCAAGAGTATCATTTACATTAACTGGTCAAAACACTTTTATTGCAAATATTTTTCCCATTCTCAAGCTGCTTTGGTGCGGAGGTTTGGAGATGAGGGTGGCTTCTCGGCCATCGTCTTCAGCATCTGAGGATTCACAGAGAAGAATGCAGATCACAACAACCATCTTGACAAAACTTTAACCGCAAATTTTAAACAAATATACTTTAAACTACTGAAGTAGTATAAAACACCTTTTCATTATTTTCGACCACTGTTTTTTACTGTATTTTAGACAACTGTTTGCGGTTATCGGATATCAATAGTTTTAATAACTCCATTGACAAAACGTAAACTTTCATTGGCAGTTCAATCAACTGCCATCGATACGGAGGTTAAGTAAATGCCGCCATGGCATCAGCTGAACTGGCTTTCGAGGAACATGTCCATCCGTCGATAGATTCTGCGAGCACTTTTATTGAAAGGAGTTTCTTTCCAGGGGACGTGGCGACTTCCACGTGCCTGCGGACGCACCCGAGCTGGATGGCCGAGGGCGGTGACCACCTGGGCGGCCTGCCCCTCAGCGGCATCATGATCCCGGGCAGCCACGACTCCGGCAGCTTCTTCTTCGGGGAGGAGCGCGAGCCCTTCTCCAAGTACAAGTACGCGCAGGAGGTCTCCATCTTCAACCAGCTGGTGTACGGCCTGCGCTACTTCGACCTGCGCGTGGGGCACTACGGGGGCGAGTTCTACATCAACCACAACTTCCTGAGGACGCATCACACGGTGGAGTCGGTTCTCTATCAGGTGAGAGAAAATCCTTTGCTTGTAAATGCACCGTGGGGACGAAACGTTACGGCGCTTGTGCCGTTTTTGAAAGCAAAATATGATGAATGGGTGTAAAGAAAATACCATTCTCCAAGCACTATTTACAGTTGCTGAGAGATGTTGTGACACTTGCGTACAGATGCATTTGCGTACATGTCATTAACATCTAATCAGTCGTCTGTAGCTCACCGGCAAGAGAGGTTAGGTAGTGATGAGTGTAGGTTAACTACAAAAAAACCAGATGGTGTGCTCTCCTGGTGTTGTGACACTTGCGTACAGTGGCATTTGCGTACATGCCATTAACATCTAATCAGTCATCTGTAGCTCAGTAGTGATGAGTGTAGGTTAGCTAGAATTTATGGCTGTTGGCAAGAATATTTTGCGAGCTGACCGAAAAATAGGAAGCTTATCTGGGCATAAAAGCTATTTCGAGATAAAAATTCTGATTTGTATCGATATAGGTGCGTTATATATATGAGAAGAAATAACATTTTCCATGAATTTCCTCATGCAATTTTTTTTATCTAAGTTCATTGAACAATCTATAATAAAACACTTAATGGGGAAATTATCCAAATTGATCTAAATTTCACCCAACAACATGCCAAATCTCACAATTGTACAATAAACAACGTTCAGATTTTTGTAAGCTCTTCCAAAGTGTTTTCATATCAATTACAAAGAGAATAATATGCACGCATCTGCCATTGTCGCAAGTTCCACACAATCTTGCTGAGTCGCTGATGTCAGCTGGGGCAAGAAAGGCGTGTTCCCCAGGCGCCGCCTACCCTCGCTACGTTGACAAAACGTTAATGCGGTTATGTTATTTTTTGAAGTGAAATAGGATGAGGGGAAAAAAAGAAAAATATGTCCCAGCGCCATTGACACTAGCTACGCCTTTGATGATGTTGAGGGTGGAATCAAATCTTTACCCGGATGCCACTTACCCTCACTACACCACTGTGTCTGTAAAACAGGCGTTCAAAATTGGACCGAAAGACTTCTAGGGCTAATTGTACGCGTCATAACAAACAACTTTGGCAATAGAACATGGGGTTGCAAACGCAAAGGGCGAACTCTAGAAGAGGCTCTTTGCCAGTGAATTAAGAAAAGGATGCAACAAGGTAAAGTGTGCAACACAGGTTTAATAGAATACAAATTCACGACAGCGCACCGTCACTGTCGAACACTGAATAACAACACCGAAAGCCGTACGCAACATGACAGATACGATGGCAACATACTTTCGAAGTGACATGAAGTAAGTGTTCGAAGGACTTGCCGCCAAAGCTTTAGAAGTTTCGCATGTTGTTATTCGTGCAATTGTGTTGTTATGCTATTGTGAATTTGTATTCCAAAGAAGCTGAGTTGCATACTTTATCTTATATTCCCACATCTTTTATTTGATTCGTTGGCAATGAGCCCTCTGAGGCGGTCGACATTTGCGACCCCATGTTCTGTTGCGAAAGTTGTTTCTCTTGACATGTACGATCACCCCTAGAAGTTTGTCGGTCGAATTTTGGAACACCCTGTATAAAGGAGAAAGTGCACGCGTCTCTCTGTCAGAAGAACACCTGAAAAGTGGATGGTGGCGACACGAAATGTGTTTATGTTATTCTGGGATCCATTTCTACACCTCTGGCCAAAAGTATCGAAACACAGGCAAAATGCGAAACATATGGAATCATTTGAATACAATAGTTCACAGTAAGTTGTGGAGAATCGTGGGAACTTACGTTTTACAGTAAAGATTTTGTCACGAAGACATTTAGACACATTAGAAGACACCACAAACTGATGAAGACAAAAAGAATTTGAACTCATCCCGTTTCACAAGAAGCTGATAATGTTTCTAAACTTTCATCAATCATTTTCCTTCTTATGCGCATTGATTAAGATAAATATCATGAATATTCGGGAAGATATAAAGGTTTCTTTATAACATCCCGAATTTTTCGCGTGATTCTCGCTTATAAAATTATCCATTATTCCTGTGCTGTGCACTTTACCTGCTGCATCACTTTCTTCTATTTAATTCACTGGCAAAGAGCCTCCCGTAGTGCTCGTCCTTTTCGTTTGCGACCCCATGCTCTGTTGCGAAAGTTATTAGTCTTGACGTGTACAATTACCCCTAGAAGTTGGTCGGTGGAATTTCGGAACACCTGTAGTCAATTTAAGCTTAATCATTCTGAGTAAAAATTGTTTTATAGATTTCCAGCTCTTTCGGTTGTTCTACTAATGTTTAGGTAACAGGTTTACAACGCGAAGTAACTAATTTAAAATTCTAATCGACTACAGTGGCCCTTCCGAAACATTTTTGTGGATTTAGTGACTTTGACTCGAACGACGACGATATTATCTGTAAGCGTCCTACACGCGTGATGTGAAAATAGTTCAAAATGTCATGTAGAGACAGGGCGGACCTTCGGACCCAGAGCTATAAAACTGGTGGGCAGTTACTTCTGGGGGAGTAGGTTCTCGCCAAGAAAGGGCTTTGCAGCATTTTAAGCAGATGTTTTCATTAAAAATTAATCGAAATATTAACGCATTTCCTAAATAACTTTGGATGAAATAATCGAGCATAAACTATTTTGACACACTTTTCCATGCAGTTTTTTTAAATTTTAATGAATTTCCATTAGTGCTTTCAACGAAATTTTACATCAATACATTAAACAATTACAATTTTATATTACAATTACAATTTTACATTACAATTACAGTTTTACATTAAATACATTTTGTGTGTGTACGTTATAGTTGCTACATAACAGGGATTCCCAAACTCCCTCCCCTACCCCTTGATTATTCTTTTCATTTTCGCTTACCCCCTATATTCATATCCCACCCTCCAACCCTCTGTCTATACTAAGAAGTTTCTATCACTAATGTTAAAGGTGAGTCAAATGACTGGATTTTATAAGATTCAAAATTTGCGGGACTTATTTTTATTGTAAGTTTTTACTTTCTCGTATACGAAGTAAACAAAGAGAAAGTATTGTAATCGTCAAAAAATTAGAACGCGAGATTTGACACTTCCCCGGGTCCGGAAAACACAATTTGGGAATTATGTCTGTGTGCCTGTGAACACGATAACTCGAAAACTATTAGAGATACAGGGATGAAATTTGGTATGTGATCTTGACACATAATTTGTAGGTTTCTATCACAATTTTCTATTTTGGACAAAAATCTGTCAGCGGAAAGTCTTTCTGTCTGTCCGCGTTCATGTGAACGCTATAACTCAAAAACTTGAATATCTAGATAGATAACATTTGGTACACAGTTTTATCAACATGAATGTAGGTGCTATCAAAGTTAGGACGAAATCCGACAAAGGGTTGACTGTCTTTCGGACTGTATAATCGCATAATTTTAAAAATTATATCTCCTAAACTCTTTGGCTTAGATAAATAAAAACTGCATAATTAATTTTTCTAATTCGATTCTCCATACGCATGCGTACTGGTAGCAATCTCTGTGCACGCGGAAGGATTACGTCACATTGTCCTTGTTTTACTTGCGTACTGGAAGCAATCTCTGCGCATGCGCAAGCTAACGAACGAGGTTTTCTCCTGTTTTCTCCTCCGCACACGGAGCTTGCATTGGCTACACACACACACAGTTTGATAGAAAATAAATATTGCTAAGTATTAATACATACGCATCTCTTTCAATATGATTCTTCACCTAAATATTTTACTATCACCATAATCTACAATGAAAAACCTTCTGATAGTCTTTGAATTCTGGGTTATAGTAGGTTCGAATTTTTTATCCACGCGAGGGGAAGGGAAATGACAAATGTTTGAGAAGTATACGAGAAAGTTTAGGGGAGGCCACTCCCGCTGGTTACCATAGTATTAGCTCAACGTCAAAATAGATGAAGTCAGTATTTTACTAATTTCGCATTTCTTATTTTGAGGGTAGGTTTAGGATTTGCACAACTTTCACTTTTACTTTTTACACGAACTTGGGGGAACAAAATTCTGCAACATGTTGAATCCTTATGTTTGCTTGTGTCCGCCATTACCGACTTTGAGTTTGCGTACCCTTAACTGGTCCTTCGTGTACCCCAGGGGTAAGCGTACCACAGGTTGGGCACCTCTGCTGTATAATTCTGAGTAAATGTTTTAAAACAATATAAAGACAAACAATTTTTTTTGATGACAGGTGCAGAAATTTTTAACTTTAAGTCCGAAGGAAATCATCATCCTGGATTTTCACAACTTTCCTCACGGGTTTCGCAACGACGGCGTCCATCTGAAACTGCAGAACCTCATCATGTCTGTGCTCGGACCCTTCCTCATTCCTTTCACAGACGAGTTTGAAAACGCTACCATCGGGTAAGAAATCATTCCTGTTCGCCTGATTCGGGCAAGATTTATATTTAAAAAATTAAATTCTTAGATGCTAATTAAGAAAGGGGTTTTCAAAATTTGAATTTAATTTTTAATTCAAAATTAATCGAAATGTTAACGTTTTCCCTCAGCATCTTCGGGGCATATCATTGCATAAAAACCATTTTTACACCACTTTAAGATGCAAAACATTAGGCTCTTAGCGATACAAATTTTTATTTCATTTTTTAAAAAATCTAAAAATAATATCTTTGAGTATATTTTATAACACTTGTCACTGTTTTAGCTACTGCGCTTATACACACACATGCACTGCGACGATAACAAATACCTTTTTGTGTGTGATATACTTTCTTAACAATTAAGAGACATTTTTTGGAAATAAAATAAAGACAGACGAAACAACCTAAAACGTTATCTTGCTACGATCTTTTGGACTAGAGGTTCGAATCTCCTTTAATTGTAATACAAATAAATCATTAGCAGAAGAATTGCGAGAGGCGGAATCAGTTGAGAAGTTGATCATCTGAAGACTTTTTAAAGAGAGCAATAGAAATACAAAATAGGACATTACAGTTCGTAGAGGCTAGCCAATAAGAATTTAAAACAAGACTATAAAAATACAATAAAGTTTAATATTGTGGAATTATTGAAGGTAGTAGCAAAACAGCATGCATTGCTTACAGTGGTTATGGGTAAATATCAAGTTCAAACAGAGTTAGTGGATATTAAGTTACAAAAAAATCCTTGAAAAAAGAGTTACGCCAGAATTGAGTTATGCAGCAATGGTCAGTCAAAGTAGGAGAAAATCCAGAAGCCGTAAAAGAGATGAGGAACCTATAACCATCATATATCCAAAACAAGAAGGAGAGCAATTTAACGTAAAACAAAAGGTACAGTCGGTAAATTGCAAATTGGGATAAAGAACGTAAAGAATCGAAGTAAAGGTGCACTATTGATTGAATGTGGAAATGAAGAGGATCTTAACAAAATTAAAGAAAAGGTGGAAAGCAACGAGTTACTAAAGGACGAAGTGGCCATTAGGTCTCCAGTTAAATTCAATCCAAAAATTATAATATATAGAGTCGATACGACTTAAACCCGGAAGAGGCCATCGAAATATTGAAAGAACGAAATGAGTAACTTCAAAACTGTGACTTGAAACATGAACATATAATGAAAACCCCTCGGAGAAATAACTGGATATTATATATAGACCCAGAGTCATTTCAAAAAATTACTCGACAAGGTAAAGTGAATTTGGGGTGGTACAGACTGAGCATCAAAGATTATATCAGACCTAGACAATGTTTTTACTGTTACAAATATGGACATATAGCAAAGAACTGCTTAAAACAAGATGAAATCATATGCATGAAATGCGGTGAACAGGGTCCTAGGATAAACGATTGTCTAAATAAAAGAAAATGTGCAAATTGTGCACTCTTAAATACAAGACTGAAGACAAAAATTAACTTAGATCATGACATTAAAAGCCTTGTCTGTGAAGCATATCATCGTGAAATTGGATTTATTATAAAACGTATAAATTATGGTAAATTAAAAAAAATTCATGTTCAGTAATAGCACTTCTTTTTACGTTGTGGGTTGTTGAATCTTAACCATGCGCAGGCGGCTTCTGCCCAACTTGAGAAGGACCTTATAAATCGTGACATTAAAGTTTTCTGCGTCACAGAACCTTATGTGACAAACTGACATGTTGCTGGAATCTCTACTAAATATTTAAAAATATATAAAGAGGGTAATAAAAATGGAGCCCCTGGGATTGACGGGTGGTCATTAGATTTTATCAGGGAAATCTTTATCGCAAACAGATGATGGTTCTTAAAAGTCCTTAATTACTGCCTTAGAAAGGGTTATTTTCCAAATGTTTGGGAAACAGCAAAAGTTTTGCTAATTCCAAACGGAGGTAAAGATTTAAGCCAATGTGAGTCATATAGACCAATATGTCTTCTTCCAATTTGGGGAAAAGTTTTTGAAAAATTGTTAACTAACAGATTGGTTACTTACTTAGAAAATATCAAACTATTAAGAGATCATCAATATGGTTTTCGCAATGGTCGAAGTACTGAAGACCTTTGATGAGAATTAAGTTATTTATTGAAACAGCGAAAGAGTCTGAAATGGTTTCTTGTATGGTTCTCTTGACATACAAAACGCATTTAATTCCATTCATTGGGATCAAATTAAATTACTTATTCATAGAAACAGAGTCCCCGGGAAAATAGCGAGAGTAATTTAAAGTTTTCTGAGAGAGAGACGCATTATGCTGTCAGAAGGTCAAAAATGGAAATATAATATTGGTGTGCCACAGGGCTCGGTCCAATCCTTTGGCTGTTAGTAATTAATGAAGCTTTAGACTTGAAAATGTTCTCATTCAAGCATACGCAGATAATATAATTATTATGCTTAGATCTACTGCTACTTATCATTTTACAGGGATGAGTGAAAATATTTTGAAGCACCTTGAAATGTGGGCAAACACATACAATTTGACCTTTAGTAAAAATAAAACAAAATACATTATGTTCAAATATAAAAAGGATATTACTCATTTTCCCGGTATATATTTATACGGTGGCAGAATTGGCTATGACAAAAATATAAAATACCTAGGAATAATTTTTGATGCCAATTTATCGTCCATGTCACATTTAAATCTATACACAGTAAAGTAATGAAACTTCGTGAAAAGATAAGAAGAATCACTAGAACCTCGTGGGGCTTGAAGGCAGAAGTGGTAAAGCAAATTGATTTAACGGTATTAGAAAAAATGATTAGGTACGGTAGTACAGTTTGGTATAGAAATCTGGTTAAAATAAATAAAAAGCTTATACAAATTCAGAGAACTCCACTAATAGGTATAACGAAGACCTATCGTACAATCTCAAATGAGGTTTTACAGGTATTAGTGGGTTGTCCACCATTGGATATAAAAATAGCAGAAGAAATAGAAGTGTTGACAAGGATTAAACAAGTAAAAAGGGAACAAGAAATTGGTGGTCATATCAGTTTTGACTATGAATTAAAAATTAAACCATGGCAATTGATCAGAATTAGATGAGAATTCTTCGAAGAACAGGAAAATGGACATTTGATCTTTACTGATGGGTCAAAAATTGGTGATAAAGTTGGTTGTACCTTTGTTCACTATTATAATAAGATGGAACTGCAATTTCAACAGTACAGGCTTGGTGATGCAAACACAGTCTACATGGCAGAAGTAACTGCGATTCAAAAAGCAATTGATTCCGTGATAGCCTCGGGACTTGTCAACGTGGGAATAGTTACTGATTCTAGATCAAATCTACAAACATTAGAATCTGTCAATGACAGAAGAGCGATAATTGTAGATATAGAAACAAAATTGCAAACTTATAGAAATAATATTCTGTTGTACTGGGTGAAAGCACACACGGGACAATGGGGTAACGAGAGAGCAGACTTTCTTGCGAAATCTGCCACAGAGAAAGACTCGATAGATGTTGAATTCTTTCAGTCGGCTGGACAATTAAGAAATGCAAGTAATCAAAATATAAGAGAAAACTGGCAAGCCAGATGGTCCGACTCGAGGAAAGGGATCTGGACAAAAACATTTTACGAGAAAGTTGATACAAAAAGAATTTGTGGTGACTTCTATTTCAATCAGGTACTAACCGGCCACGGTGTATTTGGTTCATTCCAAGCATCGATGTTTGGCAAGCCAGCTGAATGTCAATGTGGACAGAATATTGAATCTGTATCCCATGTCATTTTGGAGTGTGAACTTTGGAAGGACCTTCGATCTGAATGGCCTAAGAGCTGGAAGAACAAAGACTTAAAAGAGTTGGTTCCCGTTCATGAGTTTCTCTCTCAAGGTTCTGCAATTGTTAAAGCACTTTATGAAACTCTCACAATGGACTGGTTCTGATCTATACTTTTATTTTTGTTATTTTACTTATGGTAAATTACCGTTCTAGTTTTGGTAAACTTCAGAAAATTTTATGTTCTGAAGATATAATTTTTTTGTGTATCGAGTTGAATGCACTTAGAAATTGACTGAGATTGCATATCATGACTTGAAATAAGATAGTAATCGGGGTTAATGTAGCAGCGTCGGTTGAGGTTTTACCGATACCTATAATAGGGACTTGCGCCCCCATATTGGGTGGGGCTGCTTCATGCGGCCCTCATCTGATCAACTGACGGCTTCGGCCAGGACGGGGCATTCCTATGCTTCTCCTTTAATTTTTCCCTAATACTTTTTGTCACCATAGGTTGATTTTTCAGTAGTGGCAACTGTATATTAGTTAGATTCCTTACAGGAAGTCTACCTATTGCAATGGATCTTCATCGATCAAGACCCCAAGAACCCAAAACCAACCTTCGTCCAAAAGTTTATATATATATAGGTTTAACGCTTTTGCCCATGTTATCTTGTGAACACGAGAACTGGAGTAATTTTTATTTCATTTTAACCGGCTTGGTTATAAAGATAGTGAAAATCTCTGCCGAGTTCGTAGATGGGCTATCCAGCTCAAAGGGGGTGGAAATGGTGGGGGTTGAAATCTTCATTTCCCCATAACTCCTTTACAATTGAAGATTGAAAGAAAATTCAAATTATCGCCTTTTTATAACGAAAAATTTTTGCATTTGAACTTTTTCCGATAGCTGAAATTGCTTAGAAGTTCTTAGCTGAAAAGTTATTTTCCCTCCCTTCCGCCTTTCCAACTTAAAGTACTTAAATAAGTAAAGTAAAGCAACTTAAAGTAAGCAAAGTAAAGCAGTTATGAGCTGAAAAGTGATTTCCCATCCCCTCCCCCAACTTAAAGTACCTTTCAACCTATGCATGTCACCCCTTGTTGGAAAGCTCTCATCATTTGCAGTCTCTTCCACCCTCTTTCATTCTTGCATCTCTATTCCTTATGAAAATAGAAAAGAAATGTTCTTTTCTTTATATCTTATGACTAAAGGAATCTGCCTTTGCCTCCTGGCTTGCCGACGGGGATTTGTTTTAAGAGCATTGCATACAAATAAGGTTCTGAGTTTTGTACGCCTAGTGCTACGTAAGGCATGTTCTCATCGACGCGGAAGCTTCTGGTCACCGTTCGCGATACCCAACCTCCGGATGATGCGAAGAGAGCACCATCCAGAAGAACGTCTTAAACTGTTCAGAATTGAATCCCACGGAGTGGTTCCCTCATCTTAGGCTGGACATTCACGTGGAGACTGTTCCTGGCCATTTGGAGCGCCCCACACCAGACCGTTCCAGTTTTCAGCCCATCCATTTAGGTGGGAATTCATGGAGGCTCCATGCAAACCACAAAACCGGTCACTTCAATCCCCTAAGGCTACTGTGCCTACCACTCCTCCCGCTTTCGTAATGGAACACCCCCGCCCCGCTTTCCCGTGAGAGCTTCACTTACCCTCCCCCATTTCGTGGTTTTCGCTTTTGTGAGAGAGGCTCGACCCCCTCCCCTACGATCGTATTTCAGTTTTATGGCCCAGCTCGCCGAATGGAATACGGGACCGGATGAAAATCCAAACATTTCGATCACACCGCGCCAATTCTCTTCGGATTTTGGCGCTGACGACGGGTTTTGGAGCGACGCGCTCCAAATAGTGTAGAGCGGAGCACTCGCGAATGTCCAGCTTTAGAGGTTATGTCGAAGTCACAGGGAAATGAATCCGAAAGGACCCTGTCTATCTCTTGCAAATTCACGAATCGCGGAGCTCCGATCCGTCTGCACTAACGCGGACGCAATCTTCGTCATTTACTGGTGGATGAGCAGCATGCCTGACACATTATCGCGCCCCTCTCCCTCTAGTCCAGGCAACGAAAGATTTGGAAAAAACATTAAAGCATATAGTGTTGAAAATTAGTACACATGTCCGTGAGGGGATCATGATGAGCATACAAATTGTCCTCGAACCTCGGGGGGAGCTTCAGCTGCCATCTTGCATTTATTCCTCCCTTTTTTAGTTTTTTCGGAATATCTCGAATACTATCCAGTTTTCAAATTACAATTGATGCAACAAATTAAAGAGCGTAAAATTCTCTATAAGCGCTTGCTTTCAGTTTTCTTTTAGCTTTAATAGTTTCCGAGATAATTAGTCTCAAAGTTTGCCGCCAACTTGAATTCCCCCTTTTTAGCTTTTCTGGAATATCTCAAAAACTATTTAATTTTCAGTTACATGTAAGACAGCAAATTAATTATCGTAAAATTCTCCACGAATTCATTCTTTTATATTTCTTCTAGCTTTAATAGTTTCTGAAATAATGGGTCTAAAAATTTGCCGCCATCTTGGATTTTATCCCCCATCTTTTAGTTTTTCTTGAATATCTCAAGAACTATTTAATTTTAAAATTACATGTAATACAACAATTTAATTATCGTAAAATCTCGAACAAATACATCCTTCTATGTTTTTTCTAGATTTAATAGATTCTGAGATATTTAAGAAAATCTAAAAAGGGGTAATGAAATCCAAGATGGTAACAAACTTTGAAATACACTATCTCGGAAACTATTAAAGCTAAACAAAAATAAAAGTATGCGTTTTTAGGGAACTTTACTCCCTTTAATTTTCTGATTGATTTTAATTCGAAAATTGAACAGTTTTCGAGATATTCAAGAAAAACTGAAAAAGGGCGATAAAATCTAAGATGGTGGCCAACTTTGAGACTCATTATCTGGGAAACTATTAAAGATAGAAGAAAAATAAAAGTATGTAATCTTAGGGAATTTTACGTTCTTTAATTTGTGAGATCAATTGTAATTCGAAAACTGAATACTTTTCGAGATACTCCGGAAAAACTAAAAAGGGGGAATGAAATCCAACATGGCGACGTGAGCACCCCCGACAGGGGACTTTTAGTATGTTCATAATAAGCCTCTCACGAACATGTGCATCAATTTTCAAAACTATACAGTTCACCCCCATTTTGGACCTTCATTGACAGGACTACTAGGTTCTCTCTCAGTAAGCAATGGAGACGCACCGCAAGCCCCTCGCAGGCCGTGACCGCTCGTTCACGATTGCTCCTTTGTCTTATCTCGCAAGCGCATGGGGAGGAAGGGAGAGTTAACTTTCTCTGAGGGAGTATAGGCATTTACAGGAGTGGCGCCACTGGGCGGGCCCCGTCGAGAAAAATGTTTGTACCCCGCTCACGCAATAGGGTACTCAACTGGTAGATAAATAAAGATCTGGCGAAAATTTGAGACCAATTTCAATACACCCCTTCCTTCTTGCAACAGGTCG
>BGPR01011325.1:30024-49108 GCA_013235015.1 Araneus ventricosus
TATAGAAAAAAACGACACCGGCCGGATCTGTTTCACTGTGTCACTGTTGCCTTCATCAGAAACAAGCCGGAAGACAAAGGTCGATTTCTTTAGTCCGGAGATATAAGGAAAAGAACATTTCGCCCTGTATTTCCATAAGGATTAGAGCTGCAAGAATGAGAGAAGGTGGAAGAGACTGCAAATGACGAGAACTTTCCAACAAGGGGCAATATGCATAGGTTGAAAGATACTTTAAGTTGGAGGAGAGGAGGGGAAGGGAGGGAAAATCCCTTTTCAACTCGTAACTTCTAAGCAATTACTGATATCAGAAAACTTTAAATGCAAAATTATTCGTTATGATAAGATAATTAGTCTAATTTGAATTTTCTTTCAATCTTCTACTGTAAAGGAATTATTGGAAAATAAGAATTTAAACCTCCACCATTTCCACCCCTTTTCAGCGGGATAGCCCATCTACGAACTCTGCCGAGATTTTCACTATCCTTACAACATATCCCACACCGGTTACAATCAAATAAAAATTACTGCAGTTATCGTGTTCACAAAATAACATGGGCAAAAGCGTTATATATATAAACTTTTGAACAAAGGGTGGTTTTCGTTTCTAGGGGCGATGATCGGTGAAGATGTGAAGAAGTTTTCCAGAAGTCGTGTCACGAGAACCATTGTAATTGGTTGACTTCCTATAAGGAGTCTACCTGCGCATGCGTCAGAAACTGTACTTCATTGAAGACTTCTTTCCAGGAAACTGTGGAAGAGCGAGAGGAACGTCCTGGTGAGCTACGACAATCCGACCCGTGCAGCCTTCTTCCCGGACGCATTCTGGCCGAGCATTCCGAGGGCGTGGGGGAACAAGCAGACCGCGGACGAGCTCAAGGCCTACTTCAGGGAATTCTTCGAGAATCCAGCGCCACAGGGCCTGTGGGCCTCCATGGCAGAGATCACCCCCAACGCCAGGTCCATACTCCTGCACCCGGAGAGTGGTCTCCGAGTGTTGGCGGAAGAAGTCAACAAGAACGTCACGCGCTGGTTCAGAGACCTCTACTGGCAAAAGGCAAACGTAGTTGCGACGGATTATTTCCTGGGAAACGATATTATTGAGGTTGCCATTCGAACGAACAGAATCAAAGGCATATGTCCCGAAAGTGCCTGGGCAGGCATCACTCCGTGATAAATATTAAAAAAAGAAATGGTTTCAAATTTCATTCGTCTGAACATTCAAAATGCGCATTGGACAACAAAAATAGCAGCGAAACTTGATCGAACAAAACATGAAGTCTTTCTTATTCCCAGAGTTAATTTTATAGCTCACGTTAATAATTAATCTAAAAACCTTTAAATAATCTTGGTATAAGAACTAGCAAGCAAAAGAAAAAATATTTTTCTTTAAATTTAATATTTATATTATTTATATATTTAATTATATATTATATATTTAATTATAAATTATTTGTATAATATTTATTTATATAATTCATATTATTTAATATCTTTCAAGTTTTATTCAGAGGCAAAAGCTTATAACACATTTTAATTAAAACCTAAAACGTCAAAAGGCATTTTATGGAAGAAAGAAAGAAATGGATATTGAATGATTAATTTATTAACGGACTTTCTAGTTAAATTAAGCAGAAAAGTTGTAAAGAAAATTTTACCATTACAATTTTCTGTTTGATTTGCTGAACGCGCAAAGAAATCTGACTGGATCCTGAAATCTTTCGGAATTTTTGGGTGAAAATTTTATAGGTTATATGATTAAGATTTTAGTCTTGTTGTTTGTTATTTTCTACTCTTTGTTTAAAACTGTTATTATTACTGTTAACTTTGTTTCATCAAGTATGTCATTTGTGTTCTATCCCTGTTACCGTACTAGCAATTGTGCATATCCTCATATTTTCACGCTTATCATGTTTTCCGCTATCATGCATTACAATTCACATATGCTCTTACGGGTTTATATTTATTCATTCTTTTGTGTATATTTTTCTGTAAATAAATGTCAAGTAATGGTGTATGATTTGTAGTTTAATATCTTTCCAACAGATGGCGACACCGTAGGAGCGCCTGGCGGGAACTAATTTTTATGAACTTTTAATATGTAGTCGAGCTCAGTGAAGGGAGGGAACGGTGGCAGAGATGGGGCGAAAAAAGTGAGGAGGGCAAAAGATTTACTGGCGTCCAAAAGCACGCGGGAGCATAGAGGGTTGATAACAAAATTTAAAAATTTAGTTACTAAATAGGCCAGCTTTCCCGGACATTCTTTCTTTTTCTTTTTATTACTAGTTTTAGACAGCTGAAAAGAAATAAAAATTTAATTTTTCCCTGAAAGGTAAGGGGAATTTTGCTATTTATTACATTGTACAATTTGGTATAGTAGGGACAAAAGAAATGCACGAAAATGATAAATAATTAAATAATTTTTATTAAATTAATATTTCAATCATGCAAATCTGTTAGCTTTTCCAATGCCATAAATGGAAAGTAGTAAAGTTCATACTATGATAACGCCTCTCATGGTGGCTTGTTCCCGCCCCCCTGCCCGCTTAAGCAACCAATAGCAGCAAAGATTTCCCACCACCAATCTCACATCCTCAGAAGAAGACAAATGAGAGCTGACAGTCTTAGAAAACAATTTGAGCCCAAGTCTGATCCCATTTTTGACAATCTGTGTCAGTGAAAGTTAAAGAAGCAGTGGAATTTTTTTCAACACTCCACACACAAACAACCTGTGTCCGGTTACAGCATTTGTAGTCATTGACTTCATTAAAGCACTGAAACCGAATAAGTCGCCTGGATTCGACCAAATTTCTAATCGCATGCTTAAAAATTTACCCCTTAAATTTATTCTCCACTTAACATTTCTCACGAATGTTTTAATGCAGAACTGCTTTCTCCCAAATTGCTGGAAAACGTCTGTGGTGGTCCCTATTCCAAAACCAAATTCAGATTTGTCATTACCTCAAAATTACCGTCCAATCTCATTGCTTAGTTGCTTGTGTAAAGTGTTCGAATCGGTGCTTCTCAGGCGTCTGAATCAATTTCTCGACGATAATAATCTTATCATCTCTGAACAATTTGGATTCCAAAAACAACTCTCGACTAATCAACAACTCGTTCGAGTTACAGAATTAATTCATGACGGTTTCAAGAAGTCTGAAACCACAGGTGCACTTTTTCTGGACATAGCCAAAGCCTTTGATAAGATTTGGCACGATGGCTTATCGCTCAAGCTCATGCGACTCGGAGTTTCGGCTCAATTGATAAAAATTCTCAGCTCGTACCTCACCTCTCGTAACTTCAAGGTGCGGGTTAATAACATTATCTCCACCCCAATCCTGAGTGGCTGTGCTCAGGGAAGTTTAATCTCTCCCACGCTTTTGAACATCCATGTCACAGATATACCTAAGACTCGCAGTTGTCATTTAGCAATTTTGGCTGACGACACCGCTGTTCTCAACCAACATGAAAATCCACACACCATCATTACACACTTACAACACTATGTCACTCGACTCCAGCTCTGGCTCACGGATTGGAAAAATTAAAGTTAACCCAAATAAATGCGCGTGCCTCTTTTTCACCAAAAAGCATTACATTAGTGACTTACTCAACCTTGATACTATTGGCCAAGCAGTTCCCCGTGTCTTTGAATATAAATACCTGTGGCTCTATCTGGACCCTAATTTAAGTTTTAATACCCATATTAATACTGCCCTTCGAAAAGCTACCATTGCGAGAAACAACTTGCAAGACTTGTTGCTAACTGGAGCACACAAGCTTCTGCTCTACAAAGCCATTGTTCGAGCAGCACTAATGTATTGTTTCCAAGTTTGTGTTCCACCTCTCAAATGAACGAGGAGAAATTGTAAGTTTTTCAAAACAAAGAGCTTATGCGCGTTGTTAATGCTCCTGGTATGTCCGACGTAAAGTCATTCATGACGACCTCAAAATTGATCCAATTTCGGAGTTTATCAGAAAAACCTTTACTAGATTCTTCAATAAAATTCCCCAGATTCGTAACGAGTTGACCCTTCACTCCCCAGTTCGAGGAAAGGTCCTAGAACCGCTATGGATGCGGTCTATGTCACCTTCCCCCGCGTCAAAAGACAAAGGACTGATCCGGCTCCTACCGATCTGGGTGTTTAAATTTTTTCTAAATTCCCTTTCGACCTCTGTTAGCTACACCGTGCTATGGGAGTTTTTCTGCATTACCCACTAAATCAAATTATCTCCCGTCCTTTCGTGCTCAGTTTTTCTTCTCTTCCTATTTGGTAAGCTAGCAGCAGTTTCTTTGTTGAGGGTAACGTGCAACGTAATTTCTTTATTGAAATATTCTTATTGCCCTTATTTTTCTCCTCTTTTTCACCATTGCTTTGTTAAAGTAGTCAGAGAGCAATTTTCTTTTTTCCTCTTCAATTATATCAAATTTTTTCCTTCGGTTATGTCAACTTCTTAAATTAAATTCCCGTTTCAAAATTATAATGTGGAGGTGCAATTGATATCTTCTCACAAAGCGGTACTCCGAAATCTAAACCACGTTGCCGTGGGCAGCTGCCGGTTGAACTGTCGAGTCCGGCGCTCTTCTGCTTCCTGCCACTTCGTTTCGACTATTGTGAATCGCCAAGAGATGCACTTCTCGACTTTGACGTTAATTTGTTTTGGGTGAGCAGTGATATTTTTATTGGCTTCTTACGCATCGCCGCTTCTTATGCCTTGTTTTAATTTGTCTCGTCTTTGCTTTCTTCAATTTTTATGGGTCGAATTTGCTCTGGATTTTGAAAATTATGTACATTTCCCTGCAAATATTTCTAGACTGATGGACTCTTTGCTCTTGCTGACTTTTTGAGGAAGGAACCTGTTTCGGTTTGTTTCTTACAATCTTTTTCAAGTCTTTCACTTGATATACATGGCTTCAAAGTCTTCGCTCCTGTTGACTTTTTGACGAAGAAACGTTTTGAGGTGAAAACTCATTTTAGAATTTAAAAAAAAAACGTCGATTTCTAATATTCAATGAACAAACGTATCTGCTAGGTTCTCGGTTTGCTGAAAGAAAAGCCGCTGATGTTTTTTTAAGATAAAAAAATTTGCCCGGTACCCACTTCAGATGCCGCACTCATGGCGTGCACAATCTCTCCTTTTTTAGATGACTCAAGAGACAAATAAAAACACCGCTGCGCACCCAAAACAAAAGTTGACGGCGCCACTCGGAGTTTGACCTAGAAAAAAATGGCGGAAAACAAGACTGCACCGGAGAATACAGTTTTACCGAGGTGCCTTTTGAAAGATCGGAGGTGGCGCCATCTAGGAACGGCAATCTTCAATAAGAAAATAAAAGAGTGGGGGTTAACAGGGGAACAAATAACAGAATTGTCGTATTTTATGTTATATAGAGAAATAACTAATCACTCGTGAACCTTTTACTAAATGTGACATTCCAATTTGATTTTTGTTGAAATATAATTTTTTTGGAAAGCATTTTGATGATTTATTTAATTGCCCACGCAGGCACAGATAACCCAGACGGTGTAGGCAGCGGCGGCTTTTTGCACAGGCATTAGAGGTGCTCGCCTCGTGCCTTGCGGGGGCCTCAAAATCTATTCGATGTACATTCCAGTGTTAAACTTACGACAAATTTACATTAGGGGGAGGGAAGGGTCTCAAAACAATTTTGCACCTGTGGCCTCACACTGTCAAACTCCGCCACTGGGTGTGAGGCTCCGACCTGGACGGCGGGGAATAAAAAATGACAGAAAGAAAAAAAAACATTACATCAAATTACAGAACCTCGCAACAAAACTGAATCATACTTCATACAAAAAGCAGCAACAAAAGCAAAAGTTCAGAACAACAAAACAGAAGACAAAAGAAGTGACAAGAAAGTTCATGAAATAACATCAAACAGGAAACAAAGGACAAATAAGAATTTAAACAAACACTTAGGATTTTAAGCATATTACAGCATGTGTGATAATTAAAAAGAACACATTTAAAATTTTATTTTCCAAGAAGAAATCAAAAACACACAAATGTTAAAGAAACAATGATATATTTTTTGACAATGTTTCATCAATCAGAAAGCTCACCGCAAATGCAACTGGAAATCCTAAAGATCTCTTTCAGTTTCACAAGTCCAAATTTATTATTCATTAAAATTTTAAACCATGCGGTTTTGTTTGCATTAGCAGGTCTATTTAAATGAAATTTTTAGTGAAAGTACAGTCAAAACCATAATGGTCTACATCACCTTGTAAACCGCATTTGTAATTTGGTGTGCTGGCTAATTTGAAAAAATATAAATATGAAAAAGAAGGGGCAATGATCTGTTAAAAATATATTACATATTTGTTAGTGATAATTAAGTTAAGGTCAAAAGACCCAATGAAGCCCTTTACTCGGGTTCCTGTTTCAAACTCCATCCAATAGTGTTGTCAGCTGATGAATATGAATTCTTTTTATGTATTTTTCTAGCAGTATGTGCACGGAGGAATCCAGACTGGAGGAAAAAATGCCCACAATGACACGAAAAAATTTTAACAAAATCAAAACAAAAGATACACATTATTGATTTTCCCGCTTATTTTTTTGCGATAATGACATTTACCAAAACAGAAATGTATATATTATTGAGATGAAGATGACTCGAATGTAATGGCGTTACCTGCCGGAAGGATCGGATTGTAATGAAAGCATCTGACGTCACCTGCCGCAAGGAAGATCACGCACCAGCCAATGAAATTGCAACAATGCGTTCTGGGGGATCGTAAGGAGAAACTCTCGCTGTTAAATCTCGGTAGCAAAAAAGTTGTTTGAACTGATCAGGGAAAAATTAATAAAAAACACGAAAAAGATATTTTAACCGTTCTTGTTTTAAATCCGACAGAAACGTTCCAGTTATAAACTGAAAAAAAATGAAATTATAGAGATGCTAGAACGTCAGATGCGAGAATTTGAAGAAACCCTTATTAAAAATTACCATAAAAGTGACTATTTTTCAAAAATTTCTCAAAATTCAGTAAATTACGTTAGGCGTACGAAAAAAATTTCGTTAGAACGGAAAGCGTTTGTTCTTTCCGATGGTGTAACTGTGTTTTTCGTACAATTATTCGAAGACATTCTATTGAGAAAGGAGTGCGAAAAATCACCCAAAAAAACACAAAATATGAAATAAAAAATTTCTAGTTTAAATTTTAAAATTCCGGCTTCGAGGTGCATTTAGTCACCATTACGACTACCTGTGTGCCAAATTTCATGGCTGTAAGTGCGATAGATTCGTTTGGACATCGCAGATACACACACACGCACACAGACATTGCCTTTTATAAGTATTGAAGAAAGAGTAAGGTGCAGGGACCCAGAAAATGTAGTTGTTTTTGCAAATTGATCAGCAAGTCCATTAACTGGGACGCCGGCATGGGCATTGACCCAGATAAACAGACTTTCACTCTCGCATTTATTAATGGACTTGATGACCATTGGGGTACCGTATCATTTCATTTTATTCAGTTTGACTCAGAGAGCTTGAGAAGCTTTTTGCTCTACCAGAGACGGAGCCTGGTACCATGGACGCAGTATCGAATAGGCAAAGTAGGCAACTGTCTAGAGGCCCAGCAAATTTGGGGAGGCCTGATGCTTCGTGATTTTTTTGTAATATTTTTCAGGTTATTTCATTCAACACTTTAATTTAATTTATAAGAAAACCATGCTCGAACTTATTCAAGCTAAAAACAAGCAAAGTTTAAAATTCGGGACATTATTCTTAGAATGTTTTTTTTTTTTTTGAACGCGAAGTCGACTGTTCCAGAACTACTCTAAATTATAACTGCAAATTGAACCACTACGCCATATGTTGGAAATTGCAAAAATTGATGGTCTTGTGAAAGTTGTCAACTCAGTTTGGATGCTGATAGACGGCGATTTGATTATCTGACTAAACGAAAACTTTGGGTTCATTCAAATGATACAGAATGAACCAAATAATTCAGAAGCTTGCTGAAGATGAGCCCTTTTGAGGATGTAATGGTCATCGGCATTGTCTCATTGAGTCGATGAAGCAATCTTCCCTTCCACGATTGTATGAATCAGTCATTTTCTGACATTTTCATTTACATTCCATTTTAACAATTGATGTATATTTCTTCACATGTTAAAAACTTAATAGGTACGAAGCGTACACTGAAAGTTTAATTATACTGACGCCTCGTCTTGAAGCGAAACGAGGACTATTTTGGGACGGACCTCGTTATTTTGAACAGCGGACAGATGGCGGGGACGAGATCTGAAATGGCAGATCCTCTTCAGACTTCCACACCACACCAGCGAGAGGACCGCACACTAAAAGAAGAGCTTTAAAGTGAAATTGCTAGTAGTTCTGTGAAAAGTAGACCTCGCGTCCCTCCCCTAAAAAGCTCTGCCATTCATAAGAAAAGATTAGCCATTTTTTTTCAATGCGAATTATCAAGTATCTACTTTGATCAGTATTCACAAAATTATAATTGAATGCCTGCTTTTACCAGTAATAAGAAAATCACGATTAAGTATCTCACCATTACCAAAATGATTCAAATGTTTAAATGGCGCAAAACCAGCCAAACACTGAAACCATTAAAAAGGCCATCATTTCAAAACGGAATAAAAAAATATCAAGATCTATATTTGGGTGGCTTCAAGAAATATTCGTGAATGCCAAATCTGAAGAAAACTGAGCAGCTTATTTGATCGTAATTGCATAACAAACAAATTTACAGACAAGCAGGCACTCAGTAAATGAATGTCCTGTAGAGTTGGGTTGATACCAGGTTTTGCTGTATCAGATACAAGTTGATACTGATACGCGTTTGGACCTGATACTTTTACTTGATACTTTTGCGTCTGATACAGCCGATAACCGATCCGTTCCTGTCGGTACGGAACTGGGTAGTCGGCAATCGGGTAGTGATACGAGATTTCTGCCTTGGCGATGTGCTTTTTTTTAAACTACCTATATATATTTTATTTCTTATTAACGCATTTTTTTACCTTTTCTTGCAATTAATAATTAATATTTTACACGATTAAATAAATATATTTTGCTTTAAGCATTTCTTTATTCGAAACTCAAACAACATAATTATTATTAGTAAAATAAATTGAAAATAAAAATTAAATGCTGAACATGAATAGAATTTTCAGAATATAAAGATTTAAAAAATACAATTAAACAGAAAATATTTATAATTTAAAAAATAAACTTACAATGAAATACTTTAACACAAAATGAAAATGAAACTGTTGCCAGCAGTCTTTAAAGTTTTAGAGAAGTCTTTACTTTTAAAAAATGCTTTAAGAAATAATGTGCAAAATTAAAATTAGGAAATAAAGCTAAAAGTAACGAGCAATTTTGGAAGAGATGGAGATAATAGTTTTTAAAACTAAACGTCTATTAATATATAGATTTTAATATAAAAAACTTAAAACCAAAAAAAAATGGAATTTCTCTTTAATTAAGAAAAGAGGGAAATAGGTATATTAACAAAAGTATAACATTGAGAACATTCAAGATACAACAACAAAAGAGTTAAAGAGAAAGATAAAAATAATTCAATAATTAGAGTTTTAAAAAACTAATTTTTCTACTTTGTCAGAAGATAATTTTGTTTTTTTGTCATTTAAGATCAATACCACTATCGAAAAAATGAGTTGTCATTTAACGGATGTCACAATCATGCAAAAATGTATTCTGACTAGTTTCTTTTAATACAGAAAATTGTACCTCTCTTCTCGTCACTATTTTAATCGCTCTTTAATAAGGAAATACCTACCTACTTCGGGGATCATTCTCGATCGAGATGTTCCTACACGCGTGTATGATGCTGAAATCATATGGTATCTTTTCCACAAAGTTAATGCATTACATATCAATCCCACACATACTAATCCCCAGCTCGGGAATCCCTCCTTCCGATACACTTAACTATTTGTTTCTCTCCTTTCCACCCGTTATGACTTCAAAACCAAGGTCACGTGCACTCCATCATCATTCCTCTAACGAAAACGCGAAGCTATCCCTAACCCGGAACTGTATCAATCTGATATTTTGTATCATATGGTACTTATATCATATGATAAGTCGTATCAGCCGACCGAAAAGGAACGCGACGGAAGCGATTACTTATCTTTATCATCCGAGTCCGAGAACTGATACCGATTACCTGATACTCTTGGTCTGTATCATTTAGGTGTATCTGGTACTTTTGCGTACCTGATACAAAGTATCAAGTTGATAAAGTGTCACCCAACCCTAATGCCCTGCTTTGAAGTTACGTGATGACTAGTTGTGGCATCATGGTCAACTGTGTTTGTTAGCTGAATTTGCATGCGCGTCTACTCCGCCCTTTCTCGTGATGTTATCTCTTGAT
The DNA here is from genome assembly GCA_013235015.1 of Araneus ventricosus. Lineage (NCBI taxonomy): Eukaryota > Metazoa > Arthropoda > Arachnida > Araneae > Araneidae > Araneus > Araneus ventricosus. The sequence continues at coordinate 40,419 of BGPR01011325.1, forward strand.
CAATGGTGAGGAGCACTGCAGTATTTAAAGGCGATGCTCCATCTGTTCACTCTCTCAGCTCTTACGAAAATCATCGTATTCAGACGCTCCCAAGTGTGTCATTGTCCAAAGACTTTGTCGATTGGAGTACCAGGAAGCATATTTACAAACCCTACCCTTATAGAACTGAGGCAAGAAATCGGGAAATATGATTGGCTCGCTTCTCCCAGAGTCTATGACGTCATTCTTTGCTCTCGTACGGGAATTATAACAAAACAAGCCATTGAATTGCGGACTTTGAATTAGTTTATGTTTTCGTTGCTTGGACTCCGCGAATTTTGATCTACAGTAAGCACCTACGTCTCAATTTTATTTAGTCGACTCTTGTTTTTTAATGATTGCCGTACGCTACGTTCGAGAGCTGAACATGACGTCACTGCCCCTCATAGCCAATGATATTGGCTGATTTCCTGCCTCAGTTCTATCAGGGTAAGGTTTGTAAATATGCTACCAGGAAGTACTCCTAATATCTCGTCTCGTCTGTTCACTTTCTCACATTTTTGTTAGCATCTCACCAGCGCGCGTGGTTTTATGATACTATTAATATAATTTCTATGTTTAACTTCACTGCAGTTCTATTAAATACTAGCTGTTATGACCGGCGTATTTTCCGGGATTAAAACACTTTTATGTCTAATATTTTTAATGAAAAACTATTTTTGTGTAGAAAATTATAATACAAAAATTCTTTTATCGTCTGAAACGTTTTTACTTCATATTCCGGTCATAAATAGTGAAGTATAAGAAGGATTCTGACGAATGTTTTGTATCAGTTAATTAAAGAGTTAAATTTTCATTAATAAAAAGCTTCAAAATAAACCAGATCGATTGTTGTTCCCCATATAAACTATGAATCGTCAGCTTTTAAACTTTTCTTCAGTATTCTTCCAGAATTTTGTTTATGAGTTCTAGCAATAGTTCTTCATACGTATTTTTGTTCTTTAACAATAAAAAATGCATTGCTACAAATTGTGAATTTTATACGCAATTGAATTTTTAAAAAAAATTATTGAAATGAGAACAGCAATTTTGAACGCAAATAAAATTTGTGTCGCTGAAAAGCAATTTCTTAAACTTTAATATAGTATTAAAATAGTTTTTGTAACAAAACACTTTCGAAATATATCAGAAAAACTCAAAATCATGCTTAATTTTTAATTTAAAAAGTTTAATTAACTTTTGGGCCTTTTAAAGTTGACAGTTATCTGTCACTTCTTTTTAAAATATTTACAGAAATAAAAAGAAATTTGTTCAAAGTCTCACCGTTGCCTAGCAACGAAGTATCATTAAATTTGCTTTATTTAAGAATCGCCTGCTGTAATAATTTATTTATTAAATTTTGAAAAATTAATAAAAGTTGAAGGAAACATTTCACCAATATGAAATTGGTATCATTGAAAAGGTAAAAATTTGAACTTTAAGATGGTATAAAAATATTGTTTGGGGATAATTTGCTCCGAAGTTGATACAGGAAAACGGCTTGGGTTAATTTCTAATTAACTGACTGTTTAATTAACTTTCGGACTTGGAGAAGCTAACAATAACCTTCCTCTTGTCTTAAATAATAAGTGTGCAATGTTTGGTTGAAATTTCTGCAGTGGTTTAGGAGGATTGTGAAACATACCCACGATGACTTATTTATATTAAGATGCTATTGTTTTAAACCTGCATTTGAATTCCTGTGTTGTCTGCACTTTGTCGCCGCGCCCTTCTGATGGAATGAAGTCTAGTGACAAATATTATGCGAATGCAAACAATGGCCGCCCACCGCCGCCATCACTCTGCATTCAATCGCCACCGGGCACATAATTTTCAAAGTATATTGTAGAGTTGAGCTGTGATCTGGCGATGACACCCGAGTTCTCCGCGTCTCAATTTCCAACCCTCAACAAGGGTTGGAAATTTAATTGTTTCCACCCAAAACTGAATTTCAATGCAGAAATAGTTACCAAAACAGTGGCGAAATCGAAGCTGTGACTCCATCGATACAAACTGAGTTTGAAAATGTCAATTTTTTAAATAAAAATGACAGTCTTTAATATTTAACACTTCTAAGAAATGCAGGCATGATCAATAAACAGTAATTACAATGAGTTATTATAAAACGAATCACTATAAAAATGATTTTAAAAATTTTAATTTAAAAATAATATTAGTAATTAACTAATATGAAATGCATATCAAAGCTCTCGAATGAATTTCGGCCTTAAAAATTACTTCCATACGTTCTCGGAAGGCGTATTTAAGTAACGAAAACAATTTCTAGTTTTAACTTCGAATTAATCAAAATAAATTCGAATTATTTACAATATTTTAACTTTATATTAATTGGCAATTCGAGGGACCCGAGAAATAACATTCGAGTTACCGACGAATGCGAATAAAAACGTTCGAATTAGCCAAGTTGCACATAAAAAAAAATTAAAGAGTCACGTGGCTAAAGGATGCGATTCCATTTCCCCCCCTGAATTTCAGGTTTCAGCGCCATCTGTTAGCTTTCTGGTTTTATAATATGTACTTGAAAAAGGGTAAGATGATGAAATTCTATCAGAGTCATATATTTCAAGTATTGGACATGTGGGAAAAACGATGAGGTTCACGGGAAGACTAGCGAGACTCCAATTTAAAAGAGAACTTGTCCCTGGAAGAGATTTGAATTTTTTTGACTGATATCTGTAGGTAGATCCCCAGATAATTTTCAGTTTGTATGAAGAAATCTTAAACGTTTTGCTCTTATAAGAAGTTACCTGCATTGAAAAAAACCATATTTGGAGAAATGCCTGAACTAATTTAAACCAAATATGACTCATAACTATTGTCGATTTTTATAAAACTCTTATCTTTTGTTAGAAAATTATGCAATATGCAGGGTGTCCCAAAAGGTTGTTTGCAAACTTTAAGGGCAGATGAAACAAGTTAATTTTACAATTGAACATATATGTGGTAAAGGAGGCAGTGAATTAAGTAACAGAAAAGGATACATCAGATAAAATATCCTACCTAGGTTTAACGGAATACACATTTACGATGGCACAACAACCCAGTTTCATGAATAACAGCATCACTTCAGAAGACAAGTCCTTTCGGCACTTACTTTAAGTACTACAAAGGTTTTTTCTTGATACCGCATCCACTTGCCACTGATCTGTCATGCTAGATATGTTTTAGAACATCATTCATGCAACTGGGTTGTTGTGCTATTGTAAAATCATATACCATTAAATCTGTAATGTACAGTTCATCTGGTGTATCCCTTTCTTTCACTCACAAAGAGCCCCCTTTGCATTTGCAACCTCATTTTCTATTGAAAAAATTTTGTCTGTGCATGCCTGACCTACCCTTGCTCCTTTATGTCACACGGTGTTTTATATCTGCAACAAACCCAAAAGGTCTTTTCCATAGCATGTTCTTCAAGTCGATTTCAATGGTTGTTGCAATACTAGGGGCGATCTTAGGATATTGTTGGGTTCCATGAATAAATAAACAGTTCTTCGATCTAAAATTCTATATTATGAGGATGAAGTCAGATTATTACAGGATTTATGAAGTATTTACAGAGACAATATATGCAGTTTAAAAGTTAGTTCTGTTTCATCATATCGTTGGGATGGCGCGTCACATCGTCGTTCTCGTGTCTTGTTCCGTCTCATCTCGTGCCATGTACTCTGATGTTACTGGCGATGGAAGCGCCATCTATAGGCACTCGGCTGTATTACTGTCACATTGTAGTTGACACAAATTGCTTATAAATTCCCCGACAGATGATGATACTGAGGCGATTTTTAAAAGCAAAGTTTCAACTGACACGTACACATTTTCACGAGGTTACTCTTGAAATTAATGCAGAATTTAGTGAAGTTAAAAAGAGTAGAAACATCCATTTGTGAGAAATGTGGTGAAGGACTTTGCTATAAAAAAAACTAACAACTGTTTTAAAAACTGAAATTTTGAATTTTTCATGCAATTTTGCAATATGTTGCTGAAATGCAAAAAGCACTTTTTTGTCATTAATTTTATTTCAGGGTGCTACATTTTTTTAAATTATTGGTAAAACCAAAGTGTACGGTACATCCCTCACCAAGCTGGCGCCAAATCATCAAAAACTCGCCAAACGTCCGCCATGTTGCCATTTTACCGTCCGCCATTAGGTTACCACGTTTAGCGATTTATAGCCAAAAAATTTCAAGTTGATATCTGATTGACAACGCCTCCATTCTTGCCTTACAGACTAAAAGAGAAAAGCCCACCCTGAGGCCGGATGCACTTTGAAACAAGAAAGGCAGTTTGGTTTCTGCGACTCCAAAGGATGCTTTACAATATTGTTGCGGTAATAACTGTAGCACAACAAGCTAGATGTACGATATTTGGTACGTGGTCTTTGAAAAAAATTGCAGGATGTGGTGGCCTTTCTTTCCTTCTGTTTCTGAACGCGGTAACTGAAACACGCAACAGGCTAGATGCGTCTAGCCACGTAGAGAAGATCAGGGCAGTACTTTATAACACCTGAACTGCTTTGTATGGCAATAAATTGTATTTCCCTCATGAGTAGCGAGATCTGTGTGAAAACCGTACCTGGAGACTCTCGTGGCAAGTGCGAAACGTAACCTGCTCTGCACTTGCAATTGCGTCATAGCAGCTGTTTGTCACAGTCTCACCCACAGTGATGCAAGAAATGTCCCTTGTCAATGTTATCCGGCCTTCAACTGCATGAGATGTGACCTCCGTGCGAAATGCGCGATGGATTTCAGAATTAAACTGGCGCTGTCTATTTCGCGTGCATCACGTGATCATGAATTGTCTGCATCCAGTTACCATGAAACTGATCTTAAAACATTTTCAACTGCTTGGTTTCGTTGGAGCATGCGCTATGTATGCGAGAAAGTGTTGATAATGGCACTAATAAAGACGCTGACTGATCAGAAACTCCGCTCACTGATGATGAAGCCGAACTCCTCCCATTCCTCAGAGATAAACTGAGATCGTCTCACGGCGTATCTGGAGAAATCGCGCGCAAATTCGAGGCAAAAATGAATTTAATTTTTAATGAGTCATTTAAGGGGTAAATATTTTGTACCTGTAGAATTTGCAATAAATGTGTTTAGTTTCATTCGGTCTCAGACTAGTTTTGTAGATATATAATGGCTAGTTCGGGATGAAGCTCGTAAATTTGCAACATAGCGTGATGACGATGAAGAAAACCTAGAGACGCCACACGCCTCTTCAAATTTTCACGAAACCTGAGTGACGCATGTTAAATCCATCGGGGTTTGACGTAGAATATAAAATTCAGGAGAGAGACGCTGGCAAAAAGTCTAACTAGCTAATCTGACATATAATTATAGTTCAAAATGTCGAGAAACGTTCCTAAGTAGCCTTAGTGTAGTTAATAAACTGGTTGCAATATACAGTTGGACCTCTATTGAACGAACCTCTATTTTGCGAACCTTTTCTTAGAACCAAGAACATTTTGCGAATTTCTTCGTGAAATAACCTCCAAATAGCGAAGTGCATTCTCTATTTAACGAACTTTTTCTTGTGATCCAATATTTTTTTTCTCCCTATTTCTCAAAATATTTCTGAACATTTCAAACTTATTCTTTCTTTTAACACATTTTATGGTGATCAATGACCTTGAAGCTGGAAAATGTCAAAGCGAAAGTGCTTGAGCATCAAAGAAAAAAATTTAATTCTTCATGAGGTGAATAAAGGCGTGAAAATAAAAGGATATTTCTTTAAAATTTGATATTCCTCCAAATAGCTTATGAACCATAATACAAAAATCGTGATAAGATACAAAATTATGATTCATCGAATTCTTGTTCAAAACGTTTAAAAGCATGTGTCTATGAAGATGTGAATGAGGCAGTTTTGAAGTGGACAGGATGAAAAATACAAAGAATACAGCAATGAATTGTGATGAAGACAAAGATGATGAAGATGGAAATGATCATGATGCAGAAATCAACAAACCTTCGTATGATGAAATGCTAAAATTCATTAATTTTATTGTAAAATTATTTTTTTAATTGAAAATACAGTGCATTCCCGGGCAATGTTTTGTTTTATTCTTGCTTTCCTTGCAGATTTCTTTTTGATGGGTAAAATATATAAAACAAATAGATATTAATTTACAAAATAAAGGTGTGATTAATTACTTTTTGTAATAATATTTAGTGTTTATGAATTTAAAATCTGTTTTGTGTAGTTTAAAGTTTTTAAAAGGTGAATCTCTATTTAACGAATTTTCCATATAACGAACTTTTTTTCGGGATTTAGCTATTTCGTTAAATAGAGGTCCGACTGTAATAGATCATTCAATCGACCTAATACTGTTCGCAGCTGAGCAATAAAACGGCGGTTGAAGAATCGATGTAGTATGACTATTACGAGCTTTGTGTTTATTTCCGGCTTTTGTTTCAACTCAGAAAGAAATTTTAACGCCGAAATCCGAATTCACGCCTTTCTTTTATTGTTGAAATGTAATAAATAGCACCTCCGATGTGGTGATGGATCAGTCGAATTGTTTTTTCTTCTCGCTTACCGTCAGTATGCAATCATCCAAATTTAAAAGAAAAATTCAGGCGCCATCGATCGATGCACAGAAGTGCAGATCGCGAATATCAGCCTGGCAGTAGGCCACAGAGAGATACTTTACGCTCTTGTTTTCGAATGAATAAATGAGCCACAACCATTTCACATAAATTACGAACAATATTGCAACGGCAATAACTCCCAAAATTAAAAATTGATCACTAATACAGAGAGGGTTGCTTCTGAACACGCAACTCAGCTAGTTCATGGACGCTTCTTTATTACTCGTGCCATTACATAATTGTGTTGACTGCTTGTTTGCCGAGTGCCGTCAAGTAAAACGCCCCAAATATTAATTTCCATCACACGGAAATGTTTTTTCCCTAGCGCAAATGGAGGTCCAAAACATATAAAAACCAGTTTTCAAAACTTTCCTCCCCTACAGTTCAGTTGAGATCGTGACAAACAGTATTCATTATGATGGCCAGCCGTGAAATCAATATCGAAGTAAGTTGCTTCTTGATACAGCGATGTTTTTAGAAGCATTTCTGCCTTCTAGTTGTGAGATATTACGCTGACATAATTAATCAAATCTTATCGTATCATTCTTACACTGAAAATGGGAATCCAGAATAATTCGCTTTTTAAACGGATTGTAAAAAATATATAGTATTCAGTATTTACGAATTGTAAGTTCTTGAAATGTATTGAGCATAGCTTTCGGAGCTTTCCTTTCCATTTGTATATACGTGCTTTAATTTTTCATCCACGTTCAGAAGCGTGGAACGAAAAAGAAAAACTTTTTTTTTTTTAACTTGGGGAAAAGTTGCATTTTGATGCAAAAAATCTTTCAAGTGTGTTGGGGATCTAACATGTCGTCCACTTTCTGTCATGCGAGGATATGTTTTGCATTCTGGACACTTGTCTGGATTGTTGTCTTCTGCCTTACAGTAGGTTTTGGGAAGTGCAGTTTTCAGCTGAAAGTCTGGATGATCACTGTTTAAACATTAAACATGTCTAAGGCCTACATTAAACTTGGTTTTATCAAACGTAATACCAGACATTCCTCCGGTGTGCTTGCTTTGAAGGTTTTGTTTTTCACTATTGTCCTCTCGGGTCTTGAGTACTGTTGTCTTGTCAGGGACCCTTACTGTAAAAATAAAATTAAAACTATTGAACAGGTACAAAATAGGTTTTTGCGTTACTTATTTTACCGAACAAATCACTATTATCCGCAAGACTTATCCTCATCTCATTTATGTAACATCTTCGGCATTCACAGTTTGAGGGTCCGACGTGATCTTTCTTGTCTTTTATTTTATCACAAGATAATTAATGATGCCATTGATTGTATTGACATATTGAGCCGTATCACTTTTTCTGTGCGGACTAGAAGTCTGAGGAAGAGTTGCTTATTTGTAAATGTATTTACTAGGTTTAATTACATACTTAATTTTTCTATTTATAAATTTTATAAGATTTTTAACAGGTACTCTGATGATCTTGATGTGCTTAATACGTCTTATGCTGTTTTTAAGACTGAATGTTTGCGGCTTTTGTGTTCTTGAAGTGTTTTTATTTTGTGTGCTTCTTAAAATCGTGTTGTGTTTTTAGTGATTTCTGTGTCTATCTGTTGTTTTTATTAACCTGTATTTTGCGGCTATTTTAGTGTTTTTCTCTGTATCATTCACTCTGTAATTGGAGTTGATTCTGTAGTGTGCATTTTTTTTCTGAATAAATGAATTAAAATATAATATTAAAGCTCAGTAACCGGCTAATTCGGAGATGGATCTCAAACTCTTAGCTTAGCCCAGTAAATTTTCCCCTCTGCTGCGAGGCGAATTTGCAAGGGCTGTATAGTACTCGCCTGCTGACATTTGAGTCGGGGTTCGATACCGCGATAGAATTCTTTTCTTTTCTAAGGTTTGTTTTGAAATTCAAATTTTTTAATTAAATTAAAAATTTACAGATCTATCTTATTAAAATATCAATAATTTTTTATGCATTAAATAATTTTTTTACTCATATGATACTTAAATTTTAGTTAAAATTTAATTTTGAAATAGCTAAATAATTATAAAAAACTATTTTAATTGTGTTGAATAATAAATAACTCTTAT
>BGPR01011326.1:0-43059 GCA_013235015.1 Araneus ventricosus
AGTAGTGTTAATATGGCAGCCTATAAACACTATTCATTTTACAAAAGAAGTTGAAGTGTTTTTCCCAACGACTTTCTCTGTATACTTCCACATTGTTCAGATTTTGGATTTTGTGTTTCAGCTTCATCGTACGCTGAAGATGATCGAATTTGTATCTGAATTTGAATTACTGTTTGTTACAGATCTACAACTTTAATTAAAACTATAAATGAATCTTATCTGTGATAAAACCAGATGAAATTTCATCCAATTAGCTCTTTGCTCTGTTGAATTAGAGGATTCACATGCATACGAACGGACAACCTTTCTTGGAGAGATCTAGTCCAAAAATGTGTTAGAAATCTACAATTTTGATATAAAGACAACATACTAAACATCTCTACTCTTTTCGTTCATCAGTTATGTTCACATACAGCGAGACATAATTCCAAAAATGTCATCTTTGGAGGTCTGAAACATGGAGATTTGTCGAAATCTCAAGGTTCAAATTTTTTTACGATTACAGTTCTTTCTATAATACCTTGTATACGTGAAAGTAATTAAATAACGATGATGCAATACCTTTTTAAGAAAATATTGTCACATGATATACTTTAAAAGCGCAAAAGATTGTGAAAGATTCCCGCCATTACGCCCACGGGCAAACGTCATTCTTTCCACAATTTCGGCACTCATTCCAAAATGCAACTTTTTGAAACGAAACGAAAGAAAATGGTTTATTCTTCGCCAGTAGATGAGTCTCGGTAAAGGAGTTCCTCTGGTTATTCTTCCTGGAAGAAACAACAACCTTGCAAATCGATTCCACGGCCCATCCTTTGCCATGTTCATTCCATCCGACATGATTGCTAAATTTACTTTTGAGTAATTGAGGGGCGGGAGACAGGAGGAAGAGGGGTCCAGCCCAATCAGGTGGTTTTGGATAGTAAAGTTGCAGACTAAAATCTAGGTTTGGGGACTTACTTTATAAAGTAGAATTCACCCACACATGACTATATACTCATAAATGGGACTTTCGTCCAGCCTAAGCATGTGGAATATATGAGGGTCGTTTTTTTCAACCTCCGATGGACTATAAATAAAAGGGAAGACTATAGAACAAAATGAATTTATTACCAACAGTTATGTTCAAACATGTTTACTTTTTGACATAATCGGTGTGAAGATTCAGGCATTTTTTATATCGGTGGGCCATGTTTCAAACCCCGTCTTCGAAGAACGTAGCCGCCAGTGACGTGAGATAAGAAGATTCAAAGCAACGTTTGGCCCCTTTTTCTTGAAGTTCTGGCCTTCAAGCCAGTTCTTCAATACAAGGAAGATATGAAAATCAACCGTTGCTATGTCGGGGCTATACGCCGGATGACCATCCATATGATCTGCTCCAGAAGTCGCTGGATTACAACAGAACTCTGAGGGCGGGTGTCGTCATGAATGAGGACAACTCTAGAAGTCAGAACGGCTTTTCGCAGTCGTCATAAGATCCGAGAAGCAACAGCTGCATTGATAGTTTTCCACAAACCGACGTTCTGCTTGAAAAAAGAGAATGACAATGAGCAGCTCGCACTTGACGGGAGCATCAAATCTACCAGCCATGTTTATGTGCCGACAGCTCAACTCAAACTGGCCAGCTGGCGTCGGCAGTACTTGGGGTTATGGTTAGAGACAGGCGCAGTCGCCCACCACACATCTCCACCTCCTATCACATGTGTGTACGTTTAGCTGCTCCATCGAATGTTGGAAAAAACGACCCTTGTACATGACTATACACCACAGATGAGTTTAGATGTTTCTTTGGTATAGGGTGTCCGGGAAAGGATTAACGATTTTTAATTTCTGGTATACGAAGCATACAAGGAGAAAGTATAGCGTTATTCAAAACAATTGAACCGATTACAACTGACTATAACATCGTTGTAAACAACGTTGGGAAGAAAACTTAAAGTTTTGTTTTCGTATTTAATAAATGCCTTATCTGACTGCTCTTGCTTACAAGGGTAACATCAAAGCGGTAGTACATTTAACTACCGTGCGAAGTTTTTATATGCAACCTTCAATTCGTTCACTTTTGTAGGCAAAGGAAGCGTTGAGACAAGAGTCAACTACACATCCCATTGAAATGAAAACACAAGAAATAATTTCCGAAGACTTAGATACCCAGATGCAGAACATGCATGCGGATTTCGAAGAGCACGAATAGCTGCGAACATGCTTCACAGTGTCTGACTTGAAATTGTCTACTGCAAGGATACGCGTGACCAACGGACGGAAGTCACACAGGGTAACTATAAAGCACGCAAACAAAACTTGATGTTTTTTTCTTCAATGTGTTCAAATTTTTTCCTATGTTTGTTTGCAAGGAAGTTATAGACTTTTTTTTATTGGTGCAATTATTTTGAATAACCCTGTATTATAACGGTCCTAACTTTCAATTTTGAGATATTGACCTCCTTGTTCTTGACTTCCCAGAGTCCGTGCAGTTATATCTGCTGGTCTACGAACACGATAGCTTAAAAGTGGAACTAGTTAGATAAATGAAATTATGAATTTGGTCTTTAAAGCAACGATGGAGATATGTATCAAATTTTGGGCGACATCCATCAACGAGAAGTTTGTCTGTCCATGCACATGCAAACTCGATTTGTCAAAAAAAGCTCAGAATCTGGAATAGAGTCTTATCACCGGTGTTTGTTGTGTAAGTACAAGCTGATTACTCCTGTTTCAAGCAAGATGCAAGACGAGTTGTAAACTCAACAAGATTTATTTAGCGATAAAAAAGGTGGCGGTTGGTTCACCACGCTACAAGTTAGTCTATTCTAAACTACAGAAACAAAAAGTGACCTTACAAGAAGCTTCAACTCCGGCACCAGCGCCATCTAGCGTTAGGAATGCCGTAACAACCAGCATTATGGATTTGTATAAAATTTTAGACCAAATTTGTGTCATTTGCAACTATCCGTAGGTCTGTCGGTTAATGTGGAGTCTACGCTGCTTACCTTCTTCGTTCCTCTTAGCATCGCCAACTCTTTGCCGCCAAGAACGGAGATGAGAGAGCATTTGTTTTTGATGCGTCTAGATGTTTTTAACGAGTAACATGCGCGCATGCGCAGAAATTGATCTTTCCATCGGTGTTTTGAGCATCACGCTATGTTGCGCCTCGTTTCGATTGGGCCGTTTTGTTCATCTCTTTGATAAGATTAGTCTATTCATTTCAATTTGAATAAAACTTCGTTTGGAATTCTTAGGTTTGAATATCAGTTCAGTACTGTGTATGTTATTCTCTGCGTTCCGTTTCTCAATGGATGAGCGAAGCTACGAGTATTCCGCTATGCTGAAAGCGAAGCCGCTGATGTTTTTTTAAGTTAAAAAATTTTCCCGGTATTCGCTTGAAATGCCGCAGGCATTGCGTGCGGAAATTCTCTTTTTCGGAATTTTTTTAAAAAAAAAAACCTAGATTCTTGACATTCAATGAAAAAAGAGTAGCTAATAGTTTCCTGCTATGCTGAAAGCGAAGCCGCTGTTGTTTTTTTAAGTTAAAAAATTTTCCCGGTACACACTTGAAATGCCGCAGGCATTGCGTGCTCAATCTCGCCTTTTCATGTGACGCATGCGCAAGAGAGCAATAAAAAGCTTACTGCACATCCAAAACGGTATTTGGAGATGGCAAATGAAATTGCGCCAAGAAAAAGTGGCGAGAAGCAGGCCGGCACCGTAGACTCCAGGTTCACCGGTCTGTCTCCTCATGTGTATAAGAACACGCTAACTCAATACCCTAAGAAGTTGAATGGACTTTTTTCATATGTGGACTTGATACCACCAAAATTGTAGATCTATATTAAATTTTGGACTCAATTCCTCAAAGGGAAGAGGTCCTAACTGCATTTTCGATTGTCTTCACAATATTACATACTTACATACACCACAGACTCAGTAAGCATACGAGAAAGAAGAGGGAAGAAAACTCTCGCTGGTTTAAAATGGAGTCGTAAGTAAATTTACGTTATTTAAGTTATTCTATAGGTAGATTAATGAATGAGGTTAGAATATTTTTAAAGATTACATCGTGTTATTTCGAAATATTACCCATAGGTGGTGTGTGTGGGCGACACTAAGCCTAGGTGGCGATTCAGAAGGTATCAATCATAAGAAAACTGTAGGAAATCGCACGACTATTGATTTTCATTTAATCCCTATACAAGCAGTGTTTGAATATTAAATATTAAGACAAATTGAACTAACAAAATATTTAACAGCTGGTCACCTTCGGAAGGAATAGTTTCATTATCTCGCAGATAAAAAAAATGCAAGATCGAAATTTAAAAATAATTTTGACCAAAAAAAAGTTAACAGAATTACAAAACTTTTTTTCCCACAATCTAAATACTCAAATACAAAGTTTGCCAGGACTGTTGAGTCAGTTAGCCAACTTCAAAACAAACAAGACGACAGTGATCTGTAATCCAGTTTCAAAACACGAAGAAAATCCTAAGAATTATAATGTGAAATCGAAGTGATACTTACTTTCAATTTTATTATGTTTGAGTACACAGATGCTGTAAAGTAAATGGAAGCGCTAAATTAAATTGCATTGGAAACAACGCAACTGAAGATAATGAGGCCCCAAAGTTGCGAGGCCTCTAGGCACCTGGTTTGCCTGTTTGATTATTCTGCCCTGATCGTAAGGCGTCGCTTTCATCGATGCCTTTTTTTAAAATTTTAGCTGCTAGAAGTCTTAAGTGAAAACGGTGCACCCTCCTGCTAAGAAAAATAGGGTTGGTGATGCATTTTGAAGCATTATTAGGAATCTTGCTTGAAATGCCAATGTGTTCGATATCCTATTTTTTAAAAATTTTGTTGCACTATAAATCTTTACTTGTCGTCATTTTTGAGCATAATTTTAATATAGATGCTTTTATAAGAGTACGTAGAATTTGAGATTAAATTTTACTTCTTCAATTATTATCCACTTCGCCCCTCTGAAATTCCATATCATAAGATAAAAATTCAACCTTAAAATCTTTTAATTGCTTTATATAAGAAATGTGAAAATGAAAAATGCATTTCGAGTCTTCTATAAGAATGATATTTAAGGTATCCGACTGGTTTAAAATCGTCGTTTTTGATGAAATTACCAAAAAGAATTTTATGACTTAATTTTGTAGCCTGTTTGATCAGCTTTCTAAAACTGTCTCACTTTTTACTCTACGTGAATTGCAAATGGAGTTACAGCTGTTTTATTGCCGAACTGTAAGCATTATTTTATGTTGCATGAAAACTTTAAATGCGTTTTCCGAGAAATGATATTTTTGAGGAAAACTGTCGACAGTAACAATGATTTCTCAAGAAGTTATTCAAGTATTGATATGAAATTTTCTGAGATTGTTTTCTGTAATATGCTTGATGTTTTCCTCTAAAAACTGAGGTCAATTTTAAAATCAAGTAATATTTTTAAGTGCTTAAATATAAACGAAAAGCATTTTTATGAAAAATTACCAGTTTAGTAACTATGTTCAGCTATATCTCAAAACTATTTTGAAGTACAAGAAATATTTTAGAGCATAACACAGATAAACGTCATAAAAATATACTCCTACAAGGATTTATGTATATTTAGAATATGATTTTGTCTATGGCTCTTAGCGTAAGGCAAATATTTTAGTCATTTTTCTTCAATTTCTCAGTTTAAAAAAAATATATATATTATTTTGAAAGCCTAATTTTACAATATTTTCATAGTTTTAAAGCATATGCAGTTGAAAAATAACATTAATATATATATATATATATAAGTTATTTTTCAAAAAAAGGCTCCGAACACAGTCGAATACCTTAAATGCGATCTATACGATGAAAATGTTTAAGATTTACCACTAAATCTAAAATTTTTATTTCTGTATAGAAATTTGTTTTGAATGATTCGGGAGAGAAGTTTTTTTATTTGCGTGGGCATATTTAAATTACGCATGTTCATTGGTTTGAACATGCACGTTTTTAAGCACAGAGAAGAAGAATCAGAGGTCTCATTCCGCAATTTGATCAGCGCCCCCGCTCGCCAATAAAGAAAACTAGCCACTTCTATACCCGCGCCCGTTTCAAACAGAACACCAAGGTCTCCGCCTTGTTTGTTGTATTCGATGTCGATCTTCATAAGAACAGGTAAGTTTAATACATGTTTTCTAGCTTATATCAAAGTAGATTTAAGTTAATCAAAAACTTGTAACATCTAGTTTCACTTTTATAAACAAAATAACGAACTTTAGTTTTTTTTTCACGCTGACGTATTCTGGTTAATCCCTTTGTTAGCCACAGATGGCGTACTATCTATTTGAAGGGCAATGTTAAAAATGTTGCCATTAGGGTCTATGGGAGGGAGACCTCTGATTCTTCTTCTCTGTGTTTCTAAGAAACTAAAAACACTTTCAAGATGGAGAAGTGTAGCATCCGAAAATGGCACAACGCTTGCAACCTTAGCACCCATTTTTTTGCATATTCGGATAAACGATTGCGATATCAATGAATTTCATTGTGTTCACGATTGTGCTTAATCGCGCAATTAATAATATGCTTTATGGTTAAACACAATGGACAACAACCATTTTGTTGCCCGTATGATTTTAGCTAATTCTTATGTACTTTCACGCTCTGAATTCGAAAAACCAATCAGAATTTGTCTATCACCCTCCAATTTTATGCAACATGAACTCTCACTAAAACCTCTGTCCACTCCTTTCTTTTATTTTAATCAATGTCGTAGCCAGGATATTTTTTTGTTGCCTTTGAGATTTTAACTGTTAATGGTGTTTTTTATGGTCATTGAACCCGATTATAGTTTCGAAAAACCTCTATAACACACTGCTTTTCAGCAACATTACTCGTAACGGGAAACTTCAGCATTTTTTAAAAACACGTGAAAGCCATCCGTATATGTAGAAAAAATCTTTCTAATTTCAAATATGCAAGTGAAATTTTACAGAAAAATATATTTATTTAAATATTGAGAGCGAAAGATGCACTGAAATAGCAGGAATCATGATGCAATCCGAAACGCACTCTCATTGGCCGAATAGATTCTTACGTCAAGGGTGCCTTCCTTCGCATACTTCTCTTTCGCTATTTCTGTACTCTGCTTTGAATCAAGGCATTTGTACCAGTTAACATTTTAAATGTGAAGTATTTAGCTACTTATACATAGTTGATGTCATATCACCTGAAAATAAAATATTTTGCAAATAAAGAATTTTTTTCGGATTTTAGTTTTTTTCACAAGGGGTGGGATGACATAGTCCCACCGCCCATCAATGGTCTTCCGTATTCCCCGACACTCTTCCGTGAATCGTATCGTCAGCGATTTATTTGAAAATGCCTTGAAAGAATATGTATCTCTCTGAATGCAACAGATTTTCCAACAATCAGCACTCAAATGTGACATACTATTCTGTAGTATTTTTATGGATCTCTTTGAAAGCTTTGTAACAATGCAAGCTACTCACTTTCTATCAGTAAAATCCTGATCGCTTACTTATTTTATTACAAGGGAAGTAACACAAATGTTTTGTCAGTACATGTGTCTGTAATTATTCAGTTCCGACAAAGAAGCTGGACACAAAACGCCGGCTCGTAAATTATCTCATAAGAAAAGTTGTTTTGACCTTCCTTTGATTGCATGCAGTTACCGGAACAGGGCTCTATACTATACAAAAAGGCTTCGCCTTAGAAAAAACGGATAGGTTTTCGAAACCATCAAGCAACAATAAATTGCAGAGGGGCCCTCGGGCATTCCGAGAAGACGCTGCGATTTCTGTTGCATAAGCAAGAACGAAAAGATAAGAACCTGACTTTGCATGATGTATATTAAATTTCGTATGCCTTCAGAAAAAAAAAACATGAATTTATTTATTTCAGAAGTTCCGTTCAAAATAATTTCAGGTACGGCATTTTTTAAAAACATTGTACAAACACAAAACAACTATGCCTTTTAAAAATTAATTTTATTTTATATAGTTTTATTTTACTACGCTTTATTTTACTATATAAATTATTTCCTTTGTACAAGTATTAATTTTAAAATACTAGTTTATACTAATTAATATAAAATCTGGTAAAAATAACTTATATAAAGAAATACACTAATAAATTAAAAATGATAAAACTGTAACCACTTTCGTAAATTGCAAAAAGAAAAAAAAAAAGATACGAACAAAGAGTATCTGTAAGTAGTAAGCCTTCTTTACTGCAAAGTAAGCTTTTTTTCGTTATGTTAGTTAATTTTTGAATTATATAAAAAAACTATATAAATTTATAATAATATTCAAACCAGACCAAATGTGTCTGATCTGGGAATTTAAGTGCTGCCATCAACAATCTCGAGATGCACGATGAGATAAATTTATCCCACCTTTTCTCAACTATAATAATTGATGAACAAACTAACTTTTGAAGACTAATTTTGATTTTAATGCATTCATTGAATACAAAGAATTTATTTTGCATCAAAAGTTAATTCTGCGAATTATTTTGTTGAACTACAAATGAAAATTAATTTTATTATCAATTTTATATAATTTTTAAGATATTCTTATTAATTTTCAATAGTACTGGTAATTTTTTAAAAAAAATATAAGAAACATTCGAATATCCATTTAAAAAATTTATGCTATAAAATAACATGAGCAAGTTCTTTTTAAAAAAAGATTTTTAAAGAAGGTGGGATCTTCTATATTTTTACATAGAAGATCTTCTATATCTTTTTATACAAAAAATAAATTCCATGTAATCAAATGGGAAAAAACTAATTAACTTTAACTATTTGCTTTAAAATATCTTAATTTGTTTGCTGCTAACCTCACCTTATACTTCTTTTAAAAACAAAAAAAGATATCGAATTCTGCATTTACTGTGCTTCATGATATACAATTTTAATAGGTATAATATAGATTAATAACTCAATGATCAAATGATCTCCACAGACTTGACGAATGCTGCTTGCTGATAATTCCGGCTTTAGCTTCGGATCTCTCTTCATCGCTTTACACCACTTTTTGCGAATGACATAATTTTTTGGCACATTGATAAATAATTTATCGGGTGCAAAGTACAATTACAACAACAATTTACTATTGTATTACGACATTTAGGAACAATACAATACTTGTATCTTTCCGGCATTATTTTATCTGATGCGATATTCGGAAAATATAGAAAAAATGAGAATCTCTATAGAGCGCGAACGGGAAGGAAGAGTGTGTCTCCCCCTGTCTGACAATTTTGACGTCAGACCCGATTCGCGCCAAAATGGATCGTTTTCCCCGCGTTTTCTGAGAGGCGAACTTTGATTGCAAATTAAAAAAAAAACAAAACTGTCTAGAATTTTTTTTAATGTTATTGTTCGTTTCGAAGCATTTTAAATCGATTTAAAAAATAAAAAAAAATGCTGAACTTCCCCATTGCTTACAAGTTTATAGAAAATGTCATTGAAATATCTCGGATCTTGCGTCAAAAATACTTTCTGAAAAAATTAATTGCCGGCCAAGAAGATAATGTTTGGGTTTGAGATGCTCTTACAATTATATTTTTCATAAAGAAAAGGCTGTATTTCAAAAATTATAATAGGCGTTTTTGGATCGAGAATCCTGCAACGCAAATACGATTCACTGCATGAGCCACTTTGTAAGGACGGATGTTTCTGTTTGGCAGCACGTGGAAACTTCTGCCAAGATGGTGATGCGATATTTTGTAATGATGTTGACTCGTTGTTTAAGGTTATAGGACTTCAACATAACCCTCAAGAATGGCGTTTTTTTATAGACTCTTCAAAGGTCAGCTTAAGGAAATTCTGTTACACAGTAGAATGTAGCCGTTCGTATGAAAGAAACATACGAAACCTTGAAGCATATGTTGTCCAGTATTGAGTACAGCAAGCATATATGCGCCGACCTGAAAGTGATTGCCGTCTTAGTTGGATTGCAAGCAGGCTACACAAAGTTTTGTTGCTTTCTGTGCCAGTGGGATAGCAGGGACAGAAAAAAGCACTACATAAGAAGGTGTGGGCCAAGCGACAGTTCCTCATACCGCGTGTGAAGAATGAAGGAAACCACTAGTTGCCTGAAGAAAAATTCTCTTGCCTCCATTGCACATTAAATTAGGTTTGATGAAGAATTTTGTTAAAGCGATGGACTGTGAAGGAAGTGAATTTCAGTACTAACGCCTACAGTTTCCAAAAGTGAGTGAAGCAAAAATTAAAGAAGGCATATTTTTTGGGTTTCAATTTGGACAACTAATGAAGGATCCTGTGTTTGAGAGTAAACTGAATAAGAAGGAAGCCGCATTATGGACATCGTTTAAGGAGTTTGCAAAAAACTTCTTCGGAAATCACAAAGCGGAAAACTAAGGCAAATCGTCAATAACTTGCTTAAAGGCCTACAAAACCATGGGATGCAACATGTCGTTGAAAATCCATTTCTTGCACTCCCACTTAGAATTCTTCCCTGAAAACCTTGGATCAGTATGCGACGAGCATGGTGAATAGTTCCATCAGGATATCTCGAATATGGGAGCTCGTTACCAAGGGAGATGGAATTCCAAAACATTAGCCGACTATTGTTGGACATCGAAAATGGATATTCCTCAACCCAAGCAGAGTCGTCAGGCCAAGTATACAAGAAAGTGAAGGTTTGTAACATTTTAATATGCCTGTGTAAATATTGCAAGCTGAATATGATTTTCTAATGTATATAATAAGAGTTGATACTTTGCTCAAAAACTATGGGTAATTGAGAAAAACGGTTAACAGATTTGAAATAAAGGCACAAAAATAGATAGGTATAACCCTTTCTTTCTCAAGTAACATGAATTTTTTTTTGTCCAGTGAGTATTTCTGTGAGCAGTCAACATCGCGTCCTTCCCCAAGAAAACCTTCAGAAATCTACTTTTCAATATCGATGTCTCCCGTTCACACCTGTTGTCCGTTACCGGACATCGGACTGCTCCTTTTAATTCATTAAACTGCATGCTGATCTTTTTCATTTGATTCTCTACATTCTTCTTATTATAATCTTAGCAAGAATTTTTTTTTCGGGGATGGAATCATTCCATTTATTTAGTTTTTCTAGAACAACTCTAGAAAATATTCATTCTTCGCAAAATGGAGTTCTGTGGTGAGTTTTGTCTTTCGAGTAATTTCTTGTATTTAATCCTTTTCTCACCATTTAAAATAATTGTGCAGTATTTTAATATACTTTGGAAACCATTTTAGATTGAAATTTCTGTGATTGTTTGTCTTTTTCCTACAGTTGAAATATCCGGTATTGATCGGATGCCGGATATAGGATAACTTACTTTAACTTTTTTTCAATTTTTCACCTTCAGGCTTGAAATTTCATTTATCAGATATCCTTTGTAGTAGTACATCAAAAGAAAAAAAAGTCTCATTTCATTATTTCTTAATTCCGACTGAAGGGATTAACCCTTTTGCTCCCAGTGATCTCACATTGAAACCATCTATTCAAACTTGTTTAGAATGTAAACCAGTGGTTTTCTTGCGAAACTACAGAACTCGGTGAAAATTTCAGAATAAAATACAACGTTTCATCAGTGTTGGCATTTTCTTGGCATGATACCACTTGTAGAGTGTCTAACCTGGCTTTTTGTGTTTTGTGCAATAAACTTTCAATATCGCTTGTGCAATGGCTAGTAAGTTATTTTCTCAATATTTTAGACCAGTGAGTGATATTTTATATAAAATTCATTTACCCATTCTCATCAGATGAGATATTCTCTGATTGTACATCTAGTTCTTATAAAGACTGATGGTCAATCCTCACAATTGAAAGAGTTTCGAATTTCTGTGGCAAGAGGATTGATAGAACCGCGAAAACGTGAAAACTGTGGACGAAAAAGTGAAGACATCAACACATGTGCAAAAATTACTGACGTTTTGTCAGGGCGGGCCTTTATCCGATTGGGCCAATTTCTCCCAATATAGCCCGGCCATTAAGAGGCCCCACGAATAGAGCTAAAGCAATATAATCACTAAAAATTTCGACTTTGGTCAATTTTTGCAACTCTTCACGTGTTAGAATTCTTTGAGTTTGAAAAAAACATTTTTTGATTTGTGGTCTTAGCACGCCATAATAGTAAAACACTACTAGCTAGGACGGATGAAGATGGTCTAGATTTCCATGAAAGTTTCTCCAAAATCCGTCTAAGAAACGTCTGTAGTCGGCGGAAGACCACTCCAGCTGGTTTTTCTTAGTTAAAAACTAGAGCCAAAACTAAAAAAAAAAAAAAACTGATTAAATTTTTTTCCGAATAGGGCCTCGCACCTCTCAAGGCCTACAGCGCGTATTATTCCATCTGAGATTTGCCAGCAAGAAGCAGTGCTTATACCAGTATGTGGGGCATCTTTACGACGTGGTTTAGGCAGTATAAAAGCTGAACTCCATCCCAAGAAATTTTGCAATGTTGGATTGAACGATAAGAAGAACTTGTCAAGGTCATCATCAAGGTTGGTTTGTATACATGAATACCAGTGCCAGGCACTTCAACTCAGACTCAATTGCGGCTTAAACCAAAGTATAAAAAACTCATCAAAAACACCAATATTGGATATGGTATAAACAGAGAAATAAAAAAAGAGCAACAAATTTATAGAATACAATTGTTGTGAGTGACATGGATTTTGATAAGAATAGCTGTTTTCAACAGTTTCATCAAAAATGAATCAAGACGTATAATCCCAGCGTAATCAGAAACCTGGATCCCCCCGCCCTGCCGTAGCATCCGGGAAAACTGAATGACAGTCTCTGCAATAACTCGAGTACTGTGGCCGGAGTCCTAGTAGCCATCACCGGCCACAGGCCGACCCGAAAGATGTACGTACTATCACTTACTACCAATATGTTATCCATGCAACACGCTGTAACGTGTTTGACAGCTAAAGACTCTGGGGAGGAAGGTTCAGAGCCAAGAAATACTCTTTTTTTATAGCACGTGCGTGCAAGAGTTTTTATTTAGTAATGTTCTTGACTAATATAAGAAAATTATGAGATATGATAGCATAATTGATTACAGTTATGGTACAGTTCTATGCAGTACTCGGAGATATAATAGCACAATTGATTACAGTTCTGGTACAGTTCTATACAGTACTCGGAGATATAAGAGCATAATTGATTACAGTTCTGGTACAGTTCTATACCGTACTTGGTCACACAACCAAAACAGGCCCACTTCTACGAGTGGCCTAAAAGAATGATGTCGGTATTCCGTCGACCGGACTTGAGATCTCAGCGACCCAAGTCTCTTTTCACCACCAAGAAAATCGAGCCCTTGCTCGTTTCAGTCCTCTTCCGAAAATTCTCTCTCGTTCTCCATCCTCGCTATTTCTTTTAATCCCCATTGTCCCCCTACTGGGGGAGCGGTCAATAGGCTCTCCACGAATCCTCGTCAATTTTGTAGGTGGAGTCTATTTCAGCGAGCCATTATTGGCTCCTTACCTTTTTGGTCCTTTCCTTTGTCGCAAGCGGCTTCTCAGGCTGGAGATAAATGACCCTATCAATCATTTTCACTAACGAGTAGTCCACGGTGACAGGGTGGACTCCCGGCTCTCTTTGTCGGCGTTTTAACGAGGACTTCTCGCTGAGGCACCTGCTCTGTTCAGTGACCCATGGCGTGGGAAAAAAGTTACTGGTCGCTAATGATCTTAGGGGATCTTACAACGCAAATAAACTTTCTTATTGAATACTTTTTTGGCAGTTAAAGGTTTAACCAATGTTGTCGTTGTCTAGTGGACTCTCACTCTCCCACATTCACCCTCTGTAGGTAAGCAGTACATTTCTATCTCTAATCTTTGCACTTCATTTCCTGGTAAACCATTAGTAACGTCAAAAATGTACTGGAAATAAGTGGTAGAATATTTTGCTCTCGAGAGCGGAAACAGTCTTCAAATTTTTTTATAAAATGAACCGTTTCTCTAGAATCGTTGAAAAAGACTGAACATTATATAAAATCGAACCGTTAAAACGGTCATTATCTTGAAACGGAATGAAAATAATCTTTACACATACGTCGTTTTCAGTGATCTCTCTGTAGGTAAGCAGTACATTCCTGTAACATTATCTCTAATCTTTGCCCTTCATGTCCTGGTAAACCATTAGAGTTTACGTCAAAAATATACTGAAAATAAGTTGTAGAATATTTTGCCTTTGAGAGCCGAAGTAGTCCTCAAATTTTTTTATAAAATGAACCGTTTCTCTAGAATCGTTGAAAAAGGCTGAACATTGCATAAAACCGAACCATTAGAACATCCATTATTTTGAAACGGAGTAAAAATAATCTTTATACATACTTCGTTTTTAATCATTTCAAAGAGCATTCATATATCGAAGTATTGTGGCTATTTAAGCCTAATAATTGAAGTAGCAACCACTAAACTAACACTAACCACTAAATTAATTTTATCTTACTCCGCTCGAGCGTGTGCCAGAATGGTAAAAAAATTTTAAATTTTTTTTGCGTATATATTTTTTATTTAATTTTGTAAATCATTATTGTTTGTCTATTTTTGTTATTGGCAACACGTCGCGTTTTCTCTTAGAATCCTTTTAAATAAAATTAAACGGTAAAAGTTTGACTCATATTTGATCCGAAACGGCTTTCTTTTAGATTATGAAATCGAATTATTTCATAACCTAGGACATCTGCAAATATTTAAAAACGACAATGCGAATTCTACTGACTGTTATTTGTAAGTATAGCTAATGGAAGGTAACTATCAAAGTTGAATTTTTTAAACTAATTATAAGTAGGAATGTTGCGTAAGGAACTCGGGAATTACTCATTACAGTAAAATGCAAAGATTGAGGGAAAATGAACATTAAAATCAGGGCGACTTTTGAGAAGTATAATTCGCAAGATTCTTCTACTCGGGATTTAAGAAAAGTGTAAATAACTCAAATAACTTTTTAATTGGATGAAAATTTCCATGTTTCTGCTGGTAAACAAAATGATGATTTAATGATATTAATTAAAATATATATAAATGAATTTTCTCAAGAATGCAGCAACAAAGCCTTTAGTAATTTCTTTTATAATTTTGCATTTAACCACTTAAATGGTTTGCCCATACTTCGTACGTGTGTCGAATTATTACTATTTTAAATTTATAAACTAAAATAAAGTCATTCACAAACATTATAATTCGATACAAAAGTTACGTCGGATTGATAAACATTTGAATTCTCTTTTAGGCCCTCAATTGAATTAAAATGGCAACACATTCCCAAAATAGAAAGTGGTATCTAATTAGATAGCTGAGAAAACAAACCGTTTAAAGGTTTAATTTTAAATTTACTTTAAATTATATCTTTCTTAACCACCTCTTATTTCATTATTGATTATACTTTTAGAGCTCAATTCAACCGTGTGTGGCATCATCTGTAAATCCTATAAGATCAGAAGCATTAGTTTCGAATTGTAGTGTCAAGGTATTTTTTCGAATGAAAAACAGCATAAAATTATTCCAGAATTTAATTAACTTTTTGTGTCTCAACTTAAAATAAGAATGTTAACTTTTTCTAGTCGGAGTTAAATGTAATATATTTTTGTATTTTTAAGCTTTTTTTTAAATGTCATGTATTTTAAAATGTCCTGAAAGGTATGTAAAACAGAAAAGAGTTTGGATTATACACGTAATATATAAATAAAATATCATTTTTTTCACTTTAGAATCAAAACTCTTTCTTGTATATACCGTTGCAATCCACGAACTTCTGAAGGAACCTACGAACTTAAGTTTGAAAATACATATTTATTTAACCAAAACAAGTTGAAATTTCATGCTCGGCCTTCTCAACAAATCTTTTTGTTTTGTTCTCTTTTTATCTTATAAAAGTATGAAAGCAGAGAACACTCCCCGCAAAAGATTTTTTTAAAGATATTTTTGGTTTTCTTATCAATCTTTTTTTGATACACAAATACAAACCCACCATAAAGAAATATGAACCTTAGAGATACATATTTGCCTTTTACGGCAAATTTCGCCCCTATACTGTCTTTTATCCTCTCCACCCCCCATTTCAAGAAAAAGGGTGGTCTTACACCCTCCCAGATCGAATGATCAAACACCAATTGAGGGTGGATTACTTCGTTTACCTGAGAAAAAGCTTTTATTCGTTCAACGGGAAGTAAGTTTATTGCATCATCCCTTTTGCGGGTTCAGTTTCGTCTGCCGAACGAATTCTTCGTCCCTAACATTCATTGGTGAAGGTCTTCTATAGTCTGACCTAAGACCGGAATTATTTTTGAATCTCTAACAGGGTTGGATTAAATCCTTTTGGGGCCCTTATGCAATGCAAATTTTGGGGCCTCTCCCCAACTCCCAAAACCAGATTTTTAATTGGTTTAATCTCTATAGAAGCGGTTTAAATAAAAAATATAACAAACTGAAAAAGCAAAGCTGTTAACTTGTTGATCGCCGTATGAATAAAATATGATTCATACCTAAAGTCTAATTATATGACCTTCTTCTCTACTGCAGTTAAGAGGTAGCAGAGAATGGGTCATCTACAAGGTGCGCCCAAATGAAAAGGAGACCTTAGCTGTATCGGCGTTGTATCAAATCCCAATGAGTTAATGTGCTAGCCTATAGATGGCGTGGTGGTATTCCCAGTTGCACCTGCGTAGTTAACGGTTTCGCATCAATATCCTCATTTCTGGAGAGCTGTTTCCGTAGTTCGTTGCATGATGGATTCCTCCAGATCAACACAAAGGGCAGTTATCCAATTTCTTCGCGCAGAAGGGAGCTTGCTTCACAAATTTAATCGCGGTATGAAAGAAGTGTTCGGAGAGTAGTGTCTCGCACGGTACACCATATTCTGGCGGTGTCAGCGTTATGAGGCAGGACGCGTAAACATCAAGAACTTACCACGCCCTTAGCATGCACACGCTGTGATCAACCGTGCCACGATTTCGACTGTGGATGAGCTCATACGGCAGAATCGTCTGATCACCACACGTGAAATTGCTGTTAAACTGTCGATAAGCAAAGAAACTTTGCATCACATAATCCACAAAAAGCTTGGTTATGGAAAAGTCTGTGCACAGTGGATGCCGAAGCATTTGTCAGAGAATCAGAAGACGGCGAGATGGGAACTAGGAGTTTCTACACTGAAGCCATCCACTCCTTTCCTACGCGCTGGGATCAGTGTGCCAATGTCAATGGCGATTATTTATAGTTGTACTGTTCCACATGAAATGTGATTAGAATATTGTTATTAAAATTTCTTTACATATAACTGTAGTCTCCTTTTCATTTGGGCACACCTTATATTTAGATAGATGGTTCGAATTTTAGGTGTGAATCATGGCAGCGAACGTGTTATATTACCCTGAAAATAATGCAAAAATGTCTCGGAGCCCTAAGTCAGTTGCCTACTTCTCCTATTTGATAATTCGGTTATGATTTCTAGAGAGTAGGTCCGTGTGCCTTTTTATCCAATGATTTTATTGAAAAAAGTATTAAAAAAACTGAAAACAGTGCGAAGTAAAATATAAGAAATAAAGTTTCAAACTAAGGAGATTCAAACCTCTAGTCCGGAACATCGTGGCATAAAATATTTAAGACTTACGTGCATCAGCCATTGCATTATCATATAAAAGAAAAAGCATATAATGTTTTCAAATATTTTAACACGTCGCTGCCATTGACTCACGCCTGAGATTCGGACCTTCTGTCTAATTAGGTGATCCCCTTCTCTGCTATTTCTTAACTACCGAAGGGAACGTGCTATCTAATTAGATAGCAGATGTGAATGACAGACATGAGTCAAAGAGCGTGATCGGCAAGCAACATGTTAAGGCTTTAGTTGGTAATGAATTGATAAATCTAATATTTATTTTTGCTTAGTCTCACGAGTGCTGTTGAAATATTCACTTTGATTACTCACAATCTGGCTATTTTATTGCACACGGTTATATAAAGAAAAGCATTGCCATAAAATTGTGTTCAAATTTAATTTTTTAAAATCGTTAAAATTAGAGAAAAAAATTGCAGATTTAATTATTTTTAACTTTTAAAATGGTGTAAAATAGTGTTTGGTGCGATAGTATGCTCCGAAGGAAAACGTTAAAATTTCGAATCATTTTTAATTAATTAAAGATCTAAATAATAAAAAATAAAAAAATAAACTTTCCTACTACTCAAAATGTGATTACGTGCCAAATGTTTACCTTTCTTACTACCCTAAAAGTAATTATTATGTCATGTCCAGCTAGAGAGACCTATAGCGCCATCTTTAAAAGTTTGTAAAATGTAAGGAGTCTTATGCTGCATTCCGAGGCAGGTTACACGAAACTACTCAAAATAAAGGAGCTTGGCGTTACAAAAGTTTTTGCTTTAATCTAAACTAATTTACAGTCCTAATCACGAGGGAACTAGTAATTACGTGCCGAATTTTTACGTTTTCTACTACCCAAAAAGTAGTTTTGTGCCAATCTCTCTACAGAGAAGACAGTTGGTAGCACTAAGTCCAATGGTCTGCTCTGTAGAGAGTTTTGAACGATTTTTAAACGCTTTTACTAAGTTCGACATGTATGTATGTAAGGTTGGAATTTTGTGACCGATATTTCACTCTCTTCTTAATGCACTAGAGTTCTGAATTTTTGTATATTTATTGGGTCTTGATGACAATGTAATATTTTAATAATTTTAGTGTTCTCAAATATCAATTTTTTTAAATAAATTCGCAAAATTACGTTTTACTCGGTAGGTTTCAGGGACGCCATCTATAGTATTTTTGAGACATAAAATACTTTAAACAGTAATTTGAATGTTTCAATACAAATAAAAATAAGTATATCCCATTATAGATCTTTTCAAAGAAATCATTGCGAAAATTATTATTTCGATTATTATATTCATCACCAGAAAAACTATTATTTCGATTTTAGTGCATTGTTTAAAAGCATTTTTTAATGTTTTTTTTATATTTATTATTGCATGTCGCATGACGCACTTTAACAGATAATGTGGCAGCCTATAAACACTATTCATGTTACAAAAGAACAGCAGAAGAAGCTAGCAGCTTTTTCCCTACGATTTTCTTTGTATTCTTCCACAATATGGGGATTTCGTGTTTCAGCTTCATCATACATTGAAGATGACCGAATTTGCATTTTGAACCTTTCAGGATTATGTTCAAAATTTGATATGCATCCGTAATTTTGGTGTCACATACCAAATTTCATTTATCAGCTTACTATGTTTTTGAATTGTAGCATTCACATATACAAGGGCAGTCAAACTGCCCTTTGGCGGATTTGGTCCGAAATGTCATAACTATCTACAATACTACTACTACGCCACGTCACATCTCCGTTCCTAGAACGGAGATCGCCCCTGAGCAGTTTGGAATGGATGCAGGTGGAATGGGGGGGGGGGGGCCCGCGGGATCTTTAAACAGAAAAAAAAACTATGAGAAAAAGGAGAGGAAATATTTAAAAACTATTGGAAAAAATATTTAAATGTGTCGAATTGTCTTTAATAGCATTCTAATTCTGGAAAAAGCAACAGCAAGATTGTCGCTGAACCAGCAATGCACAACGTTTTCTTTTTCCTCTGAAAAACTGTGCCATTCAAGGAGAGGAATGGAAGAACTTAGGCTATCAGTATAAATTTTGCATACGTTAACTAGCACAAGTACCATTAGAGGAAAAAAAGAATCCAAATATACAAAGACAAAAGCAACCCGCACTGGTTAAATATGTTCCCTAGAATAGGGTGACATGTAAAAATGAAAGAACAAGTGTCAACAATCAATAAGAAAAAAAAAGAAAATGAAAACAGACATTACAAAAAAGGGAGGGTTAGTTAATTACTTAAACACACAATCTTCTACAAACAGGGTAACACGGTTTAAGGAATAACATTTAAAACAACAAATGCATACTCTTATAAAGATGGAAATGCATATTCTTGAAAAGGTAATTAAAAAAACTTACTAAAAGATACTTTCTGAGACGGTAACAGTATAATAGCTAAACAAATTTGTATGTACAGTAGATAAGTTAAGAATAACAAAGACTGGCTGAAGAGTTCCAAATAAAAGCACTTGTCCAGAATCCTTGGTAACTTATGACGAAACGGGATCATGGACAAAAGGAACGTCATCCATAGATGCTCAATGTACTTTTAGAGTTTAAATTAGGGTGATGATGGCAAAATCAGGTTTCAGTATCTAAGCAGCCTCTCATATACTATCTACAATTCTAGTGATAAAACCATATGCCAAATTTCACCCATCTACTTCATCTAAATCATCATATGAGTTATCGTGTGCACATGCACATGGGGTGACTGACAAACAAGAGTTGTTGATAGATTTCGTTCAAAATTTGACAGATATCAACAACTTTGATGTAAATCCAAGCCAAATTTCATTCGTCTAACTCTTTCGTTTTTGAGTTATTGTGTTCCGAGAGAGATCACTCGATTATTTTTTTAAATCTTTGAACTGGTTTGTTTTTTCAGCTATCTAATTAGATGACACTTCTGTTTTGGGAATGCGTTGTCATTTTAATTCGCTTGAGGACCTGAAACGACAGTTGAAATGCTTCTATATTCTATTTAATTTTTATATCGAATTCTAACGTTTGTGAAAGACTTTGAATTAGTTTATAAGTTTAAAATTGCTATACTTTCATGCGTGTACGGTGTACGGGCAAACCAATTAAGGGGTTAACTCAAGGAGGTCTAAAAGGTGTCTTTTCATTTAAAAAAAAATCGAGATCCAATCTTTAGAAATCTGTATACTTTGTATACGATACAGCAAAAACGGGTTGTCCATGTTTCTCTAGAAATTAATTTCACTCAGTTTAACGTTATTTAAATCATTAATAATGTATTATTTAATTGCCAGCAAGAATGTTCTAATCTCGAATTTTTCTTAAATTAAAAAAAAAAATACTGCGCGTTTTGCGCTTCGTAGCATAGTGAGTGTGCGTTTTGGGTGTCTTCCTTTCCACCGACTAGGCAGTTGCACGTTAAATCATACTTAGTGGCAAAACGTCCTCGAGAAGGAATACCAACTCAGGTGTTGTCCTCATCATCTGATCGCGGTTCAAAATTGCGACGTTCGTTCCAAAATAGCCCTCGTGTTCTTTCAAAACGTGACATTAATATAACTGAACTGAATTAAACTTTCCACCGACTGGGTCCAAAATTTGGCACAGGTCTACAATGGTTTTATGGTTTTGTTAAAACTATATGGAATATTTCTTTCTTCTAGATCTATGTGTTTTTGAGTTACCGTGTTCACTTGACCATGGACGAATTTCGTCCAAAATGTAAATATAAATCTACAGTTTTGGTGTAAAGATAATATACCAAATTTCAACCATTTGCCTCATTGCGATTTTGAGTTAGCATGCTTATCGACAGCTGTCTGATATGTCAGTACAGTCAGATATAATTCTAAAACTGGTTTACTCGGACAGACACTGTACCAGCTAACGAACGTGATCTAAAATTAGATACATATCTACAACTTTAATAAAAACTATAAATGAATCATATCTGTGATAAAACCATATGCGAATTTCATCCAATTAGCTCTTTCCGTTTTTGAGTTCGAGGGTTCACATGCACACGAACGGACAGGCAGACTTGCTGTTGAGGAATCTTTTCCAAAATTTAATAGAAATCTACAGTTTTGATGTGAAGTCCACATACCAAACTTGTCTGCTCTTTTAGCTTTTCAGTTATGCTCATAGACAGACAGACATAATTCTAAAAAGAGCAATTTTGAACTCCGGGAGGTCTGAAACCTGGAAACTCTTCAAAATCTCGAGTCCAATTTTTTGATAAATACAGTTCTTTCTCTTTGAACAATTCCTCGTATGCTCGAAAGTAAAAAGCTAAGAATTTGCGATGATGCCACTCCTTTTTAAGAAAATACCGTCACAGTAAAGATTTTAAAAGGACAAACGACCCTGAAAAATTCTCACCATTATACTCACGGACAAACGCCATTTCTTCCAGGAATTCGATACTCATTCTAAGAAGAAAATTTTTGGAACGAAACGAAAGAAAATGGTTTCTTCTCTGCCGGTGGATAAGTCTCGGTAAAGGAGTTCATCAGGTTCCCATTCTTCCCGGAAGAAACAACAACCTTGCGAATCGATTCCAGGGTCCATCCTTTGCCGTGTTCATTCCACCCGACATGATTGCTAAATTTACTTTTGAGTAATTGAGGGGCGGGCGACAGGAGGAAGAGAGGTCGAGGCCAATCAGGTGGTTTAGGATTGGAAGTTTAAGACTAAAATATAGGGCTCAGAGAGTTTGGGGAGTTGATATCTTTAATAAAGTAGGATTCCGCCACAGAAGACTATATGCACATAAAAGGAAATTTATCCAGCCTAAGCATGTGGAATATACGATGATCGGTTTTTTTCGACCTCCGATAGACCATAAAAAAAGAGAAGAATAGAGAACAAAATGAATTTCTTACCAAAAGTTGTTTACAAACATGGTTACTTTTTGAAATAATCGCCGTAAAGATTGAAGCATTTTTCATATCGGTGGGCCAGGTTTCAAATCTTTTCTTCGAAGAACGTTGCCGCCAGTGATGTGAGATGGGAAGATTTAAAGAAACGTTTAGGCCCATTTTTCTGGAAGCTTGGCCTCCTAGCAAGTTCTTCAGTTAAGGGAAGAGATAAAAATCATTCGTTCGTAAGTCGGCGATATACGCCAGGTGATCAGACAAGTCACATATGAACTGCTCAAGAAGATGCTGGATTACAACAACACTGTGAGGGCGAGTGTTGTCATGAATGAGGGCACCTCCAGAAGTCAGAATGCCTCTTCGCAATCGTCGTAAAGTCTGACAAGAAACAGCTGCATTGATAGTTTTCCACAAACCGACATTCTACTTAAAAATCGTATAACACCAGCAACTCACACTTGGTTGGAGCATCAATTCTACATGCCATGTTTTTGTGCCGACAGCTCAGATCAAACTGGCCAGCTGGCGTCGGCCGTAGTTGAGGTTATGGTTAGAGACATGCGCAGTCGCCCACCACGCATCCCCACCTCCTAACGCTTGGCTGTTTGTTTAGCGGCTCGATAAAAGGTTTAGAGGAAAAACAGACCCTTGTACATGACTATACGCTACAATAGAATTTGAATGTTTCTTTTGTACACTGTATCCAGGAACCCAGATAGCACGTAAGTTTGCAGCAAGTTTGATTTTGACTTGTCATGGCAAAATTTGAAGCGTCAAACTTGAATCGAACTTGTAGCAAGTTCGATGTGACAAATAGCGCCACCTCTTTGCAAATCAAACTTGCTGCAATTTTGCAAAGCAAGCTTCCTGCAAAGATAGCACAATAAGAGATAATTATCTTTGTCTCTGTTTTAAAAAACATCCGATTTTTAATAGCATCTCCTAGACCGTAATTCTTTTTTATTAATTCAATAAATCAATGATAATTTGTGAAAAAGATAACTTTTTTATAAAAAAATTTTTTGAAACATTTTCCATCTTTTTACTAAATGTATCACTCTCACTTTAAAGAAAACTATATCGCCTTTTTCTTAATGTTGAAATTTTAACGTTTATAGACAAAAATAAATCTAAAAAACAGTCAGTGTTTGTTGAACAATAATAACTAGACATTTTGTCCCATTTTAAAGTAATTACTTTTGAACTCTAATTTCATAATTTATTTTACTAGCAAAACGTAGTTATTAGCAAAAATCGCTCTCTCTTTGACTTCAAATCATATTCTCAACTCAAAAAATTAATGAAATCCCGAAAATAGTTAAAAATAAATCGTATACGAATCGAATAGAACGATGTATTAGCGAAATCTATCTTCTCCTCTCAGAGTTCGACTGGCTCAGTGGTTTGCGTCTCCGCTTCGGAACCGGGAGGTCGCGAGTTCTATCCCGGGTTGTGTTTCGTACTCTCTTTTTGCTTTAATTTGCAATAAGTGTGCACGGCAAGTTTGCTGCAAGTTCGTTTCATGGTGACTTCGGAGCTTTCGTTAACTTGCTGCAAGCTTACTGCAAGCTTGCACTCTTGTCATGACAAATTTGTGGCAAACTTGCACTCTTGTCATGACAAATTTGTGGCAAGCTTGCTGCAAACTAAAATTGCTATCTGCGAAAGGACTAACGATTTTTAATTTCTTGTATACGAAGTATACAAGGAGAAAGTAAGGGTTATTCAAAACAATTGCCCCGATTAAAATTGACTATAACTTCCTTATAAGCAGCGATGGGAAGAAAACTTAAACTTTTGTTTGCGTATTTAATAAATGCCTTATCTGACTGCTCTTGCTTACACAGGTAACATCCAGCGGTAGTCCATTTAACTACCATGCGAAGCATTCTCGCTGAGTATCTTCAATTCATTCACTGTTGCATGTAAAGGAGGTGTCAAGACAGCCTACGACACATCCCAATGAAGTTGAAGACGCAAAAATAATTTCAAAAGGCTTAGATACCCACACGCAGAGCATGCACGCGGCTTTCTAAAGCGTATCAACGGCCGTGAAGATGCTTCATATTGTTTGACATGAAACGGACCATCGCACGATTGTTGCCCATGTGACCAAGAGCAGTCACACAGGTAACTATGAAGTACGCAAACAAAACTTCAGGCATTATTTTTGCAATGTGTTCAAATCTTTTTGCTATGTTTGTTTTCAAGAAAGTTAAGACATTTTTAATCGGTGCAATTATTTTGAATAACCCTGTATTATAACGGTCCTAACTTTCAATTTTGAGATATTGACCCTCATGTTTTAGATTTCCCAGAGTCCATGTAGTTATATATGCTTGTCTATGAACGCGATAACTTAAAAGCGGAACTAGCTACATAAATGAAATTATGAATTTGGTCTTTAAAGCAACGATGGAGATCTGCATCTAATTTTGGACGACATCCGTCAAAGGGAAAGTTGTCTGTTCATGCACATTTAAACACGATTAGTCAAAAACGCTAAGAGGTACTTAGATGAAATAGTCTTATCACCAGGCAATGGTGTAACGAGGGTAAATGGCCCCGGGTCGTAATATGATGTTTCAGCCCCCGTCATCACCAGTGAATTAGCTTGTGTAAATGGTGTCCGGGGCATGGTATTTCTTCGCCCCGATTGTATTTGACTTTAAAAAATGATATAAACTCATTAACGTTTTGTCGCAATAGTCAGTGGCGTAGCGAGAGTAAGTGGCGCCCAGAAAATCGCATGATTTTTTTATCTCAGTCGTAATCAGTGGCTTAACAAACGTAGACGGCGCCAGAAGTATGGTATTATTGTTACGCCCCCCTCATCATGGGGCTTTAAAAAATGACAAGCATGCATTGACTCCATGACGCCCTGGGCATTTATACTTCCCTTGGCCCCGGCCGCTACGTCACTGTAACCAGCATTATGGATTTGTATAAAATTTTAGGCCAGATTTATCACATGGGTGACTTTAAGTAGGTCTATCTCGTAATGTGTATGAGAACGCGATAACTCCAAACTGTAACAAGCTAAATGGACGTATTTCAGTATGTGGACTTGACACCAAAATTGTAGATGTGTATCAAATTTTGCACTCAATTTCTCAAAGGGAAGAGGTTTTAATTGCATATTCCATTCTCTTCACAATATTATATACTTACATATAAATCAATACACTACAGACTCAGTAAATATAAGAGAAAGTAGAGGGAAGTATATTCTCGCTGGTTTAAAATGGAGTACAGTGGACCCCGCTTAAAGTAATCACTTTGGATCCAAGACAAGGTGATCACTATATCCGAAATGTCTTAAAAATAACACAAATCTATATGTGCACAAGGATAGAAGAATAAACAGACCACACAATATTGCTGATATACATTTATTCGTTATAATCAGAAATAGAATAATTATATATTATAATTAGAATCTTATATTATAATATTATAATTAGAATATTGCATTTTAATATTATAATTAGAATCTTATATTATAATTAAAATATTGTATTTTAATATTATAATTAGAATATTATATTATAATATTATAATTAGAATATTATATTATAATACTATAATTACAATATTATATTATAATATTACAATTAGAAAAGAAATCATACATATTGCATTTTTTCAGATTTCATAAAGAAGTTATCAAGACAAACCTATTTTTTTAGTTATCAAGCATTCGTTGGATAAACCGTTCATATGAATAATGCTCATCGAAAGATTGAGCACGGTGTTGGACTGATCTTCTTAAAATGCGAAGTGCTTGCAGAGTTTTTTGGGCTGATGGTGGTTTTTCTTCTAGCCCCTCTTCATCGTCATTGTCCTCGAACTCCATGCCATAATCTCTTCGATTCATCCGTGCTTGACAGATTGTTTCTTCTGTAGTTTTCTCAGCAGTCTCCAAATTTGGATCAGCGTTGATCCCAGTCTCATAAGCTTCTTCGGAAAGGTCGGGTGGCTTTTCAATGACATCAGGGTTATCCTCTTGTTTGGTCCTGATGAAACCTGCATGGCGAAAGCAGTTCCTTATGGTCACATCATACCCGCAGACTTAATTTGGGAAGTTGATCGTACTTTTTCAGAAGATCGCATTTTTCTTTCAAGCTCAACGCGCGACGTTTGCTCACCGTGAAACTGACAGTGTTCTTTAGTGATAGCCGATAGATCACCGAATAGAAGGCAGAACACTGCAAAGGGTAGAGGGAGAGGATGGATCTAATGGAGATAACGACCCAGAAAAAAAGCAGTTCTTGATGCTCTTGACCCTTCTTCTGACCATGGACTTTCGCGTCCGACCATTGAAATTGATCACTCTAAGCGAATTGATGATCACTATAACCGGCGGATTTTCTATGTATTTAGATACTGGAGATCCGTTCTACGATGTTTTGATCACTATAACCGATTGATCGTTATATACGTGATCACTATAAGCGGCGTCTACTGTAGTAAGTAAATTTTGGTTATTTAAGATAATCTAGAGGGAGATTAATGACTGAGGTTAGAATATTTTTTAATGCCTACTCCCCAGATAGCACGTACGTTTGCAGCAACTTTGATTTTTACTTGATATTATCTTGTCATGGCAAATTTGATAGTCGATATTCTAGCGAAACTGCTGCAAAATAACAATTCGAAATTTCGGCGAAAATAGGCAACTAGCGCCACCCCTCCTTGCAATGCAAGTTTGCTGTGAAGGTGTCATGACAAATTCACAGCACGATTGCAAAACAAGTTTGCTGCAAAGATGATAGCACAATAAGAGATAATATTTGTCTCTGTTTTTTGTTTATATTTGTCCGATTTTTAATAGCATCTCCTAGACCGTCCTTCTTTGTATTAATTCAATAAATCAATGATAATTTGTGAAAAAAACTAACTTTATATAAAAAAAAATTTTGAGACATTTTCCATCTTTTTACTAAATATAGAACTCGCACTTTAAAGAAAACTATATCGCCTTTTTCTTAATGTTGAAATTTTAACGATTATAAAGAAAATTAAACCTAAAAAATAGTCAATGTTTGTTGAAAAATAATGACTTACATTTTGTCCCATTTTAAAAGTAATTACTTTTGAACCCTAATTTCATAATTTATTCTACTAGCAAAACGTAGTTATTAGCGAAAATCGCTCTCTCTTTGATTTCAAATCATATTCTCTACACAAAATTAAAAAAATTAATGAAATCAAGAAAAGAGTTTAAAATAAATCGTATGCGCGATCTATTCGCACAATCTATCTTCTCTTCTCGGAGTCTAGTTGGCCGAGTGGTTTAGAGTGTCAGCTTAGGAAGCGGTAGGTCGCGAGTTCTAATCCGAGGTTGTGTTCGTAATCTATTTTTGCTATAGTTTGCAATGAGTTTGACGCGACAAGCTTGCTGCAAGTTCGTCGCTTCTTCAAACTTGTTTCAAGCTTGCACTCTTGTCATGTCAAATTTATTGCAAGCTTGCAAGATTGCTGCAAACTGAAATTGCTATCTGGGTTATGTGTGTTATTTCGAAATGACATATATAGGTGGTGCACCAGGTGCATGTGAGTGATATAGGTGGCGCTCCAGACGGTATCAATCATAAGAAAACTGTTGGAAAAATCATACGCAATAATTCCATACACAAAAAATTACTGTGTAGCCAGATATATCTAACAGAAGCATCAGTGGGTTAGTATTTGTAGTTGAATTAAAATCGCATGAATGCCCTAAGCCTTCCGAACCTTCATTATAGGGTTAAGAATAGGTGCGGACTCATTTTCCAAAAATAAACTGTTAATGTGTGCGGAAACGAGATTAAAAGACACAGCAAAAATAAAGTTCGAAAAAATCTTTATTCGAGCAAAAATTCACGGGTACAATGGTGCTGGTCACAATGTGGTGTCGAGCAGCCTTCGACACAGGTAGTTGTTCAAACAGTCTCCACGCATGAAACAGAACACTGAAAGCTGAGATATTTCTTGCAGTTTAATAAAATATGTTAATTAATAAAATAAATTGCTCTTAGAACTCTATGGTTTTTGTAAATGTTCTCATCAGGGATTTTAATTTGAAACTTTAGAATTTGTTACATAATTATATTTTACGAACTGAGGTTTGAATAATGTCATATATTTCAGCCTTAATAAAGGACCCTATTGTTCAGATAATCATGAAAATCTGAAAAGATATTTTATATGTATAAATGAAAATGACTGGACTTTTAGAAGGTGTTATAGATAGACAGCAGTCGACATATTTTTTTAAAAATGATAATTGTCCAAGAACATATATTTTTTAGCCATAATATGTAAAAAAGTAAGTGTTTGAATAATTATTTTGAAACATATGCTACTGCTTTCAAAAAGTTCTGCAACCTTTTTAATGTATTCCAGATGTAAATGAATTATGTTACTTCGAACGGAACAGCCGAAGATCATCATGTGACCGACTAGTTAGAACAGGCTTCATCCAGTTAATACGTGCAGCGAGTGCTTGTAACTTGCGATTACAAGCACTCAAAAGTTGCTATCGTGGGAAGACCCAGTTGTGGGTGCACCCTCATAATAAACTGCCGCCTCACAGGTCCTTTCTGGTATCAAACTGCCCGTCATTCCGATACGTCTACAACCAGCATATTCCCCTGATCTTGCCCCTTGTGACTTTACCTTGGGTGAAGAATTTGCTTAAGGGGCAACGATTCTCAAGTTCTGAAGAAGTGCAGCGATGAAGGCACAGGAGGAGGTGGCTAACTTAGGCTTGTAATTCACATTGACATCTTTGTGTGAGCAATAGCAAAAATGCATGCTTGCACAGGATAGTAACTTCGAAAGAAACACTAAATAAACAAGTTCTATCCGTATGTCTTCTTCCGTAATAATATAAGATGCGGTACTTTTTGAACGTAGCAGTAAAACATTTTTAACAGAAATAAATAAACATTTGGTAATTTAAATGCGATTAATTACGAATAATCGATTTAACTACGATTTTCTTGCTTTTTGTGTTTGTTGCAGAGATAGCGAAAAAAAGTCTATGCGCACAATAACAGCCCGTAAGTTGTAACAAAGTTGTTGTTGTTACAAAGTACATAATTTTAACACACAAAAGGGCACTTAAAGATACACATTTAATTTCAACAACTATTTTTGCAAAGTCTTGATGCACGTTATAAGAATTCACAGTCATATGACGCATAAACGTTCTTTAATTGATCTATAGTTGAAACAATATTTATTAACACTGTCTTGAAAAAATAGATTAGATGTTCGTGAATTTCGTGTGAGAAAGACTTGCCATGAGAAAAAGCTGAATATTGAGTAGCAGCAAGCCAATTAAGGAACAAGAAATGCTGCAAAAGGTATTCCTAAAAATAACTTTAAACGTCTTTTATACCAAAATTCTTACATTCAGTGTCAGACGCTATATTTTCAATATTAAATTGGAACGTTTTAAATGTTTGATTAACCTGTTCCGTTTCCACTTAACCCTTTAGAGTTCACTACATGTTTCGTTTTGAAAATTACCGAATTTATTTCAAAAATGAGTATTAGACACGGAGCTGTTCATAATTATGTAAAGGAAAAAACTGTAGCATTTTTTATTTTCATGAAATTTGTGGTTTCACAGTGAAACCAATGAACGGTAACGGATTATTTTTCCTCCAAATAAGTTATCATCGAAATGCAATTCAAACTATGTATTTAATTTATAAGTACATGTGAGTATTCATAATATTCAACCTTCATAAAATTCAATATTACTTTCGAAGATTCAATTTTAAAATATACCAATTTGTGCAAGAACCCTCATCATTTTGTTTCTCTTAGAGATTAAAAGCAATTTAGCTCTTGCAGTCCCGATATCTTTGTGAATACTAACGATATTGAACTGGAATTTTTCTATAAGTTGGCCTATATATCTGGCTCTTAAGTTATGAAAGAGAAATTACGCTACGTTTCGCCCATGCGCAGTAAAAAAATGCTAAATGTGTAGTTTCACTGCGAAACCAATGAACGCGAAAGGGTTAACGCAGAAACGTTGGTTTAAAAAATATACAGAAACGTATGATTATTTTTTTTTCTCTGCAAAACAAATATTTTCGTCCGAATAAT
Organism: Araneus ventricosus; assembly: GCA_013235015.1. NCBI lineage: Eukaryota > Metazoa > Arthropoda > Arachnida > Araneae > Araneidae > Araneus > Araneus ventricosus. The sequence continues at coordinate 30,597 of BGPR01011326.1, forward strand.
TGATTTATAGCAAGGGAAATAAGAAAAAAAAATTTAAAAATTCGTAATAAGCCTGAGTTAATTTGTTCACGCGTATATTAATGCTAGAAGATTAAAAAATAAAGCCAACGCAAACAATTTAAAAGAGTGGGAGTTAAGAAACGGACAGTAAGAAATTGGAGAAATGGCAATTTCCGATTTCCCCTATTTTTAGGCATAGGCTGTGAATTTTGGAGCCTCGATATAGAAATATAATTGACGTTTCCCCTATTTAAACACAATTAAGCGGGATTTCGAGCTTATATCTGAATTATTCTTTGATGCAACAAGGAATGGAACGTAATGCTCTTTCGGTACGAAGTTCTGCGGAATTACAAAAGATTTTCGCTGCCCAATCACTTGTTGTCAAATAATATCAACAAATTATTTTTATATACAATTGCATTAAACCTCGACAAACAAACCTCAGCAAGGAAAAGTAGGGAAATTTTACGAAATTTTTTTGATATAATTGTAGCTCAGTAGCCCCAATAGATGAGTGCAAATTTCTGTAACGAACTTCGAAACTTTCTTACCCCTTCGCATACAGTTGCACTTTTGACTCGTGCATCGCATTACAAATTTTTTGATATTTGAATCTGTAATTAAGTATCGGTTAATTTTAAAGTTAAAAATCACTAGGACACGCTTAATTGTGTCAGGAATCTTTTAAGTTTTGATATGAACTGAAAATTAAGTGTCCCAAATAAGCCGTGTCCTCTAACTAGGAGGTTAAATAAATTTTCTAGGTGAAGGAAGGGGTTAATAAATTAACCTATGAAAGACATAATTTGCTTAATATAACATTTAAATAAATAGTTTAATTTTATACGACAAACAGTGCATCAGAATCAAAATACAGATAATCTCAGCTTTCGTTCTGAGAAAAAATAATAATGGAAGTTAAAATTAAGTACAAGTTCATGCGTGGAGTTTCATAATATACAAGCCAGGTGCAATGTACAGTCAAAATAATGTACAGTTTATTTTCGTAAGTAAAATAACAATTCACAGATAACAAAATATATATGTATGCAGATATAAGTATGTACATACGTATTTATAATATATATTGACAGATATACAGTTCAGTGTTTGTAGTTAAAATGCTAGTGCAAAATCTATATATGTTGTGTTTATATTTTATGTAACTCTTTTAATAAAAAGTACTGCGAACGAATGTAAGTACATTTCTATGCTAGTATTGAGAGCATTCTAGTATTTATGAACTCAGAGATGCTATGTTAAATTTGTATCTACAGTAGAACTCGAGTAAAAATTTCAGTATTTTATAGTGCTATTTTGGCCAAATTTATAAACATGTCTAAAAAACATGCGTTTGTAGTGATAGTTGATAAAAAACTGCATGGTTGTCGTTAATTCAAATTTCTTAAATAAAGCTGTACAAATAAGAATATTTCGACATTTATTACATGACTTTTTCTTGTAAGTATGAAAAACATGTAAAGTTTTTTTTTAAATGAGCTATTTTTTTCTTCGCACATTTAAAATAATGTAAATAAAATAAAAGAAGAAAGAAGATGAATCTCGAAAACGCTGTTAATTTTTTGAATCTTAAAAACTTCGATTTATTGCATATTTTTGTGATTTTTTTAATCAAAAGTTTGAAAGGAATGATTTACAAGAAGTTCTGAGGATTTGTTAGCAGTTTGTTAAAAAATTATTTTAATTTTGATGTGTTAAATTATTTTAATGCAAGGTGTAATAAGTATAACAAAAACTCTATCCTTCGACATTTTTTTGATACTTAATTCAAAAAATTTTATTTCATTAAACAGAAGTTGTTAAATGCTAAGTATGCAACTACATACTTTACTTGTGTTTCTTGAAATAAATAGGTCAAGACATAAATATATCCTTAATTAATATAAACATAATACAAATTCTTAACTTTTAGCATGTTATATTATTATATACATGAAATTTAATTCATTTTTACGAATTACCATTGTTTTATAAATCGTTAAATATTTTATTATCAGTGCCAAATTGATAGTAAAGGGAAAGCTATATCTATTGTATCATTCTGGATATGATCATAATGTATTTAAAAATTGATATATTTGATCAGAATTCAACTTTTAATAACTATCAATAGACATTTTGCGTTATTAAACACTGTGTGTGACAAGAAAGAGGTATAATTTTACGCAACTCTTTTAACTTACTCTCCCTTAGGAGCGTAGAAACATTTATGACGTCATTTATCGGTGATGCGGTTACTTAGAGTTTTCTGTGTACTGTCAATTTGAATTGTCATTGCCTATATCATAATTATATACACTGATCTTTAATTGAATGCAGTAATGTAATCAGGAAATAGCCATAACATTATTGAAAACTGTACCAAAGCGTGCGTAATTTTGTACGCAAAACTGAACCAATTACAAAGCCATACATAATCGCATGATTAGGATATAAATAATACCTTTGTTTCAGTCACAATATAATCCCTAAACGAATTTCAGTACAAACTTCATAGAACAATTTTGACAAACAGCTTTAAAGTTTCACACTTTATTTTAACGTAATAACATTTTATTAGTTTACTTCGTTACAAGGAAATTTTGAAGAATACTCTGGTAACAAAAATGAAACTAGAATAAATCTTCAACTTCTTAACTTTCCAAAGTTAAGTTTCATGTTTTACAAATGATGGTACCTCTGTTGGGGAAGTGCAATACCCACGGTGACAGCTCTATTCGAGTTAAGAATATTTTTCAAGGCAAGTGTGAAAGGTCGTATTATTATTAAGCAAGCGTTACTGACATTGTATGGAATGTCTAGGCATTATTACGAACAACAGTAACAGTTAACAAACAGAGACTGCAAAGAAAATAACCAGAACTTGTGAGTATTTGCTACATTTTCTAAATGAAATTTCGAATCCGATGCATCCGTTTTGCCAAGGTACGCCAAACAAATTTGTCGCCAACATAACATAAGCAGTCATCTTATTTCTTGGCGATGGGACAACTTGCTATGCCTTAGCTGAACGGATGTACAGAATTTTAGATTTTAGACGTTTTGTAAGCATTCTAAGATAAAGTTTTCACTGTTAGTTGATTAACGATCTGTCATGTAAAAGCAACGATTTCTACCAGAACATTCATTCGCTTCTAAATTGTAAGCTGGTAAACAAAAATCCAAGAGATGGAAGTAGAAATTTTCTACATTTTTGTTTAGAAAATGAGAAGACAGTCGAAAGTTCATTTCACGAAATTTTATGTCTTAAACGACAGTTTCAAAGTGAGGAAAACCCTGCAAACTAATAATATAATAGCAGAATTGGAACTGTAGCAACTGTCCCTGATTTTAACTAAATCACTGATTTCGCTTGATTGTAATTTTTTAGGAAATGGGTGTCAAAGTGTTCATGCAAAGAATTTAGTTCATTAAAGTTAGCTCTTATTTTATATTGTGTCAATAAACATCAGAGGTTTTATGCATTGCCTAGACAATCTATACAATGTATGTCTTCATGTATATTACACGATTTCATTTGTATATACTCATACTCGCACTAAATATATTTTTAATGTACTTTTACTTCTTTCAGAAAGAATCACATCATCTTTCATCCTCTAGAAAATAGGCACTACAAAATTATTCGAGTACTGTAGGCACTAAATGATTAAATAGGAAGTGAGGTCTAAAATTTACTTTAAGGTCCATTCTGCATTACTTGGAAAAAAATCAATGTAATTGATTTATTGCCATGTTAGCATAGAAAAATCAGCCTAAATTGCTACTATGCTAGTATAGAAAAACCATCTCAAAGACACTAGCATAAAAAACATCCCAGACTGCTACTATTGGTGAAGTTACTTTTCGTACTTTGGCTAGCATAGAAACGTAACCCCAAATTGTCACCGCGCTACTGTGTGTAGGGTTTACTTCCAAAAGGCATGCCTGCTTTTATTTAATGTTTGAAAATTATCTGACTTCAATTTTACTCAGTATTGTTATAAATGCCAATTGAAAATTGCCAGACACCAACAAATGTAAATGATTATATTAAGTTAATCTATTTTAAACTGAACTCAGTACTGATGTTCCATTAAGCATGGTCTATCCAATTTGATTTCAAAGCGAATTGTAATTTTAAAAATTTCGCTTGTTTTTGAGTGAATCTATATTTAAGATACTGATTAGTGTATCATAAAAGTACTTGATTAATAACTTAAAAATAATCTGTTGAAGTTTATTTCTTTGATTAAGAACGTAAAATAATGTGTTGGAGTTTATTCCTTTGATTAGGAACGTAAAAATGTGCTGAAGCTTATTCATTTTTTTATTTGCAAATTGGACACTGGAGTTTGCAATTGGACACACCAAATCATATCCTACAAAAGCTAAACTCTTCAAGCTCAACCTAACTTCGTCTGCCCTTTGTAGTACGTGAAAGCAAGAAGAAATTATTGAACACATTTTTATATCAGTGCATAAAATTTGAGAACCATAGGGATCATTTAAGAAATAATTTTGGTTGCATTCCACTTTCTTTCTCATAGTTGTTTGATCTTTCTAATGATGCAAAAATGAAAATTTTTACTATCATGTTTTTTTGCGTCACATTCAACGTTAAATTTTTTCTTCTTTTTGTTCCTTTTCAACTGTGGTTAGCATCTGAATGTTTTTGCTAAAAAACAAATTCTTCACGTTTGGGGTTTATTGATGTTTCTCGATATTTTCCTTCCCTGTCATCAATCAATCAATTCTAAGCAGAGTTTCTTCTCTCAATTTTCCAGATAAATTAGAGACAAAGCAGCTTTTAGCGAGCATACGTCTCAAAGTTTCTACTTCTACTCTACTCAACTCTACTCTTGGCATTCCTTGGCGAAGACTGGATCCTCGGCAACCTAACCAGAAAGTAGATTCCAACCATTATTAGAAGGTGGGTGCATCCATGATGACATTAGGATAACTGGAAGCAAAACCTAAAAGAAATAATATGCAAAAAAAATCCCCCTATCATAGATTTCATGCGAATCGTTAAAAAGCACATCATATTTATGGCAGTATTCCTTTAGTGGACCTTAAAGCAAATTTACACCTTTTGAGAATCCAGCGTGAGGCACTAAGATCTAGATCCTAAAAGTTGTCTAGAATATTTCCAAAGGCATGAAACGCGTTTTCGTGCAAAAAAGCAAAGACCTGCTTCAACGCTATGGTAAATTGAGCTACTGTATTCTATGAGATGGACAAATATTCATAAAAGATAGTTAAGTTCTTTTGCACAAAATAGTGTGTTTGTTTTCTACTACAAGTTATTGAGAAGTATTATCTAGAATAAATATTCCTATAATGCAATCACTGTGTGGGCTTTCAGAATGGTCCCCAAGTTCTTTCTGGTCGAATGTTTAGAAGGCTGTGTTAAATGCAGTCATCAGCACTATGGTAAATCGTAGTGAACAATAAATCAGGATTTTTTAAATTTATAAAACATGTTAACATAATGCAGAGCGACAAGTAAATGCACTCATCAGCTCTATGGCAACTAGTGAAAAATAAATCAGGATTTTCTTTAATTTACAAGACAGCTTAAGATAGTGCCAAGATAAATGTAACAAATTTACATGATACACAGTTTTATTTAAGTAAAATTCAAAAAGCAAGGGTATTTAGATTTGAAGCAAAGTTCTGGTTACACATTCTAAATTTGTTTAAGTTGAACGTTTTCATTGTTGTACTAAGTATATTAACAAATGCCATAGGTGATCAACATTAGACAGTACTGCCTTTTTGAAAATATGCCGTGTAATACCGTAACAATATTCTCACATATCAAAACAAAAAAATCTCTGTTAACTATAAGGTAAATTTTTCATGTCAGTCCGTTTTAAAACAATCATTCAATGAAAAGGCCTTCTGTTTTGCTTATTTTAGAACATTCAAACTTCCGGCGAACAGTTAAGCTACGGCTATAGTCTAAAATTGGCTTGAGTATACTTCGAAAATATACATTTGATATTTTTATATCTGTAGCTACGGATGTTTGTTTAAAATATGAGATGTAGTGGTTACAATTCACTGCCTTCTCCTTTTTATGGTAGATGGCGCTACTAGAACCATCCGGGTTTTTCCCATGATACCTCTCTCTCTTCTCTTCTGTGTATTTGTCTTGTGATGTTGTTCTCTGTCTTGCACCTTTTAATGTACTGTGTCGTGGAACTTAGCCATCTAATAAAAATAGTTCCTGAAATTGAATTAATTCTTCCACAGAGGCATTCCATATAAACATGAGTCTCGTCCCTTTACAGTGGCGCCCAACGTCGGGCTCAAAATGGTGAGAAGTGTCGGATGGGCCGATCTTCTTAAAAGAATTTCTCAGGATGCAGAAGAAACATAACATGTCGAGATGAGTCGATGCTTTACCAAAAATTAATGCTATTTCCAAGAGCGGGAAAAAACATCATAGCAAGTGTCTGGTTGACACTTTTTCAATTTTCATCAAAAATTTACGTTGGGCGCCACTGTAGAGGGACGAGACTCATGTTTATATGGAATGCCGCTGTTGAAGAATTAATTGAATTTCAGGAACCATTTTTATTAGATGGCTAAGTTCCACGACACAGCACATTAAAAGGTACAAGACGCAAGACAGAGAACAACATCACACGACAAGTACACAGAAAAGAAGAGAGAGAGGCATCATGGGAAAAACCCGGATGGCTCTAGTAGCGCCACCTACCATAAAAAGGAGAAGGCAGTGAATTGTAACCGCTACAGAACCAATTTTTATGACATTGACTGCTGTAATTACTTTGCTATTCTTCTTCCGGGTGATTTATAAAACTCGGATAGGACTTTATAATTATATTTTTTGTTCGAATCTTAAAGGGGTGTTATTTCTTTCATTTAATCGATTCGAGTGACAAGGCAAAACAAAAAGGAATTTTATAGAAAATGGAAAATATCTTGATGTTTCTGTTCTAAAAGGCAACACTATAATCCTTCAGCTATTACCTGTGATTAATTTTAAGGAAGAGCTTGAAGAATTTCAAAAAATTCTCACACGTAAAATGGATTTATTTACATTTCTCTAAATTATAGTTCTAGATTCAGCCAAGGATTTATAACTCAGTAATAGTGTACTCTACTTTGTTCATAGTACATCTTCACGACTTACGACTATCCGCACTAACGACCCACGCCAATAAAACCTTCCAAACACAACGTAATTTCAGGTTGTGTTTTTGTTTACAATACCTACAGTAGAGTATTGTTTAGCAAGGAATTCGGAAACCCTCCGCGCTTTTGCGCATGCGCCGGGCGGAGTTATTTTCATCAAAATAGGGTAAAGTGAAGAATGGAAGAGTATGTTTACATTTTACTGAGCGTGATGTAACAAAGAACTCCGGAAATGAACTCATATGTCTCACTACCTGACACCCCTTTCCGGTGTAAAATCGTCCAAAAGTGATAGTCTCGCAATCCATTGCTGAACAGTACATACTATGTATTATCACATAATGCTTAAAAATTACACGTACACTGATTTCAATTTTGTGTTTTATGTCCAAATCTCATAACCCGTTTGAATGAAAATAGTATTAAAAAATATAAATCCGACATACAACCAGCCAGTCGGAACGGAACTTGATAGTAAGTTGAGGAGATCCTGTGTATATCGATTTTCAATCTAATTCCTAATCTTTCCATTTTGCAATGAGTGCTTTATCGGTGTGAGCTGCAAAGAGGGCGCTGGCATCTAGGACAAAGTTAGTTCTGTTGAACCAACGATTTTATATCATCTTCTAACGTTCAGTTTAAATGCGCATCAGAAAAAGTTGAACTGGCACAAGGCTGTGTACATGGCAGATCCTTAGTGAATTTTGACTTGAGCCCTTAAAATTCTGAAGTCGGAACTCAGCAACAAGCCAGGGCGGCTCTTCTCGTATGTTTGAGTTGTAAAAGTTACCACTAAGTTCAATCGATAAATAAAGTAGTGATGTTTCTAATTCCAATTCGCCTACCATATCTAGACAAGTCCATGATAAAGGAGTAAGATATGGTTATGAAGAATGTAATGCTTGAGATCATGACCATCTTTAAAAAATTGAGCTCCCTGGGCTAGACGTTTTTCCTCCCCTTCAAAACCGTGACGAGGAATTTGAGCGCAAAATTGCCAAAAGAAAATACCTGCCCATTAAAATAATTGATGAGCAAAAAGAATTAACCTGTTCTGCGATTAAAAACGACTTACAATTTTACAGATGGGCGTCTTTTCATATTTAAAATTAAAATACAATAAAGTTTTTCGTTCAAAAATTTAATAAAATCAGTATAGTAATTTTGTAGGCGCCCTTGTATCAATGGCGCTCCTGGACTACAGCCCAATTAGCCCAGTGGGTATAAAACAGCCCTGCCTGAGATGGAAGTTTAACTAGCTGCAATATATGGAGGGAAGGTAGGTTGCCTTCCTAGAGAACTTTCTAGACATCCTAGGAACTAGCTGCATTATATGGGGGAAGGAAGGTTGCCTTCCTAGGGAACTTTCTAGACATTCTAGGAACTAGCTGCATTATATGGGGGAAGGTAGGTTGCCTTCCTAGGGAACTTTCTAGACATCCTAAGAACTACTTCCTAGAATGCAAGGCACTTTCAGGGGAAGTTTCCTGCATTCGTATTTTGCTTGGAGAAAAACCAAGAAAACTTTCAGAAGCCAACTCGGTCCTAGTGAGTAATTCACTACAGAAACAGGCATCGTTCAGATTTTAATAATGTTGTCTAAGAGTAGAGGCAAAGGATGGAATCCATGAAGGCATGATATGATCATTGATTAAAAAAGACTTTTTTCGCTTCCACCAGCCATTAAGACATCCATTGCAAATTTTTTCAGTATACTTTGTGTGTTAATTGTTGTTGTCGTTTAATTTTATTTTTTCTCACCTTTCTGTAATTCTTCTTTACGCTGAGAGGGTTTTATATAACCGTAAAACTTATCGGGTCGGTCCCTTGCCGGTGGATTAATAAACATAATAATGCTTTCTCTTCCGATTCATATTATACTATGTCTTTACCCACTAAGCCAATGGTGGGCAACTGAGTGATAAATTTATGAAACATAGAAATTTCACCATGAATGATTCCTTCGCATTATCTTTAACTTCTTTAACTGTTGTTTTAATCGTTAATATTTCATAATTATCAGCGCTTACGAATACTAAAACGATTCATGTTAATGGTGTTTTAAGAAATTCAAGATTCTCTGCTTTGCGGAGATGTGTGTCACCTTCCATTTATTCCTTTCAAGATAATTTATGGTAGGAATTCACTATCAAGTGCGAATAGTCAGAAGCTGCACATGCCGATGGAATGGGAATTCCAGAAAATAAATGATAAACAGCCGTTACACCTGTCATTGATTGAGCGTTGTTTCAGATTTTGTGGACTGTGATGAACTATTGGACTACATTTAGTCTCTTCACAGTGAAAGGTACCGAAATAGTTCTCTGAATAAAGTGCTGTTGATATTCAAAAGGTCTCTGGACTTGATTCATAATCGATATGCGACTGCAACTCTTGCAAATTGTCAGCATTTTTACCAAAAGTAAGAGAAAAATTTATGGAAATAGTTTTTGAAATCAATCGATCATCAAGTGTTTGAAAGCAATCACATCTGAATTTTTTCCCCTTAATGTTCCTCCTTTTTTATTGATGAAATTCTTTGAATTTCGTCGACTATTTCTCTGAATATTTCCCTCAAGTGTAAATATTTTCGCCGGGTTTTATAATTCATGAGAGCTTTCGACTTTGTTATGAACTATAACGAAAAATGTAAAACTGCGAATGCCAACACTTTTTAAAAGCAATTTTAAACCTCCGTTATATTCTAAATATGACATATATAATTGTCCACCAGATGGCGCTGCGTCCTTCCACTTTTGTTCACAAAGAATCTGTTGTTCTAAGACAAGCTAAGACGTACTGCGTGTCAACTGGTTGCTGGAACCAGAAAACATAGTTGTTTCTTAAATTCGTAAATAAATCTAAATAGATTCAATTAATTTTACTTAAATTTAGTTAGTTTAGTTCATAGAGCCCATTTACTTCATCCTGAAATATGTGCATTATTAAATAATTCATTATATAACTCAAAGGAGTTGCGACAGTTACATCAATCATTTTCATCATTAAATGGCAATGTATTTCGAGGGTATAAAATCTATTCTATGGTATATTCTTCCGTTCTTCACAATTTTTCTTTAATAACTGTGATAATTAGCTCTAATGAAATTGTAAATGCGTATTTTGTAGGAAAAATTCAAATTGTAATGCATAAAAACAGCTAATTGATACAGACTGAGTGAAAATCTATTAGATATTGTGACTAACAGAGGCTTAAAGCAGTTTGTGTTGGATCCAACATGGAAGTTTGAGAAATAATATTTTGAAGCTTTTTTCTATGCCAGTATCCTATTATCCGATTATTTTTGTAATAAAAAAAACCACAATACAATTTTTGAAATCAAAATTGAGGTAACACTATGTAACAGTATCTAAAATGTTACGCAAATGGTTTGATTTGACAGAAAATCAATGCTGCGAAAATTTTCGCAGCATTGATACTGCAAAATGTGTATTTCCTGATGCTTCAAGCGATATCTGTTAGCAGCAATGTATGAAAGCCGACATTCTTTACATTATCTAGGCATTTTATAGAATGCAGAAAACTGCCCGGTAATGTATGAAACGATTAAAATCTCACACATTTCCTAGGCATTTTATAGAATACCAAATGACAAACCGGCAAACTATAAAATACATCGGTGATTCGATTTTATAAGAAATAAAGTTAAGTACAATTCAAAATAAAGTTATTTCCTTCTTTGATGTAACAAGTAACTTCTTTAATTTTTTTAATAGAAGGCATGAACTTTGATGTATATAACTTTAATTTTCCTTCATGTATTTGGAATAAAAGTTTTTTTCAATGGCAATCTTTTATTATTTCTTAAAAATAACATTTGCATTTTTGAGGAATGCACGTCCTTTAAATAGTAGCCTTATCATGAATTTTTTTATAATTTGCCTAAATAGCAATTTTCATTCTATAGAATGCCTAGCGAAAGTATATAATAATTCTCATCCTAAAAACGCCCATCATTATATAAAATGCCTAGGCCTTCTATAGAATGCCGGCGTTTTATATATTTCTGGTAACATATCCAATATAAAGTTTCTGTCACTTCACAATGAGCAACTGCAGGAATTTTTTTTTACAAAAATGGCATTGCGTGTGGGAAACGTTCAAGAAGACTTTTAAAAGTAAAACAGTCATTACCTCACAATTGCATTTCTACTTCGCAGCGAAATGTTTTTCATACACACCTTCTCCTTCCCATAAGTGATTTCCTTGTACTGTCTTCCTTTAAATGTTTATTTCGTAATGCATTTAATTTTCTTTTGATTCCTTTCATTTAAATAAATATGGTGTGAAGTAGTAGTTCTTGCGTTGTAGTGTATAACTAAATGAGATTTAGAATAGAAACTGGATGAAATGTATTCGGAAAGTCTACTTTAATAGCTTGTTAATGTTTTGCTTAGCATTATTTTAAATTTTGTTAATATTCAAGAAGGAAAACATTCCTAGCTTTTTTTGCGTTACTTTAAATTGGTGTATTAAGATTACCTTTATAAAAACGATTTTCATTTTAATAGCTCTGCTTTGCATAGAGTATCGTAATGAATTTTAGTTTTGAAGTTTAATTCCTTGAATTATACTGTCAATGAGTAAACGTTCTTGATTATCCGTATTTCTACAAAACTAGAAATAATGATAAGCAATACCCTTGCTTTTTGAAAATTACACCTATATACTGAAAGAGAGAGACACACCGTCACTTGCAAGCGCCACCAACTTATTCAGTATGTCAGATTCATTCTTCTCACTCTTCCGTCAGTGGTGCCATCTATCGAGGAACATTGTAGCTACGTGCACCTGTAAAAAGTGTTTAATGCCCAAATAAAAACAACAATCACGGAATCGGAAGTGCTGAGCCAGACTGCTGCAAAGAACTTATTGCTCGTTCGTCTTTAAAAAGAGTTTCTTGATGAGTTTATATCCCTGTGGTCCAGCAGTATATGGTTGTCCGATCACAGAGATAGTTCAGTAGCTGATGAAGAAGGGTTCTTCCCTGTATCCATCATCCTCGCCTCGTTCTTCTGCATATCGGGATCTGTAGCCCAGTTTCAGGATGATGTAGAAGGAGATGAAGAGAGGAGGAAGCATTCCGACGATGAATCCGGTCACATTGAACTGGCGCCTTTCGGGCGGTGCATCGCCGGATGAGCTTTCCACAGATGCTAAAGGAATAGATTATTAAGAATAAGAAGGGAATAAATTATTAACAACAAAAGAATATACTATTAAGAATAAATTCATCAATCAATAACAAGAGAATAAATTTTCAAGAAT